>SGJC01000617.1:0-20351 GCA_009887335.1 Henneguya salminicola
GAAAATGTCGTCCATATTTTCATTCTCGTTGGTTTCCATTGGCCGTTGTTGTGTTGATCTGTTGAATACGTTTATGTTTGAATTCGCAGAAAACAACTCGTTTGTAGTGCACCCCCTGCGCATTATCAGCTAGGTGGGCGTTATCTATTCGACAAAAGGCCGATTCAAAATTTTCCGAAAATTGGGGTGCGCGTTATCTATTAGGTGCGCGTTATTTACCGGAAAATACGGTAATAACATAATAGTAGAGGAAATAAAAAATAATGATTCTACAAAAAATCTGATCATCGTTGGAGAGATTGAAATAAAATTGATCTATGTATAAATCAATATGAAATAGCTTAAATCGAGAAATTTAATCACGTTGAAAAATAAAAAGGTATATGAAAAATAAAATACACAATTTATATTATACTGTTTTTATTGAATAAAATATTATAACTCAAACAACCCCCCTCTAATTTGGCGATAAAAAGGTATTAATCGGGCAGTGATAGTTTATAAAGGTTTAACTTTATTGATGAAAAATTATGAAAATTTTTTCAAAAAAAATCTCAATTCTAAATTTGAAGAATATAAAGCGTGAATTTATGTACTGGTTGCTATAATTTATGAAGATATTAAATATAATAAAAAGTTAAATTCAAAAGGGTTTAGTAATTTGGAGATATTTTAGCAACAAAATTTAGTTTTTGGGTCTTTTTTTTTTATATAATATCGCCCTTATGCAGGCAGTTTGGATCTATTTCTCCAAATTTTTTAAAATAACTTTTTTAATAAAATAATTAAGACGTCAACCTAGAAAACTACCAAGATACGATAAATAATCATGTAAACCTTAACAATGTTAAGAATAAACAAAAGATGATCGTTTCAAACTGGCGAAAAAAAAATATTTAATCATCAAAACGGCTTCATTGATTTACATATATCTAGATGTGAGCAAATTTTTCGCAATACTGTTTTATCAATCAATATAAATGTAATAAAACTGAAATTATTGTCCCATTAAGAAAAGAAGGAATACATAGTGTAAAAGTAAAAAAGGCAACAAAGAATATATTCCTATCCTTTATAGATGATAACGCCAGAGTTACGTAAAAAAAATTAGACAAAAATTTTTCGAAATTATTAAGTTAACATCAATTCAACAACTATTCACGATACAATAAAAATGATATCCCAAAATATTCGCACAGAAGATTGCGCAACGATTTAAACATTTTTTTTATAATTTATTTTTTCTTATTTTTCGACATTGTATTAAAAAATTCGTAAGAATAAATAATTTTCTGCTGACAATTTAATTAACCGAAGCATTTTTGCCAGGTAGCTTGGTCGGAGTAATTCTACAATAAAATTTTTAAAAGTATATGAACCCTGACATCCTCATAAGCAATAATATCCCACCAAATTGAATTTAAATCCTCGACATTGCTTATTTAAAATTTGTCGATTTGATAAATTATCTACATTTTTAATAAACTATTTATTTTTCAATTTAAAAAACATTAGAATTTGCGAATGATCTTCTTTGTAGAGCGAAAAAACTCCCTGCTCCTCTAAGTCATCTTAACAGGATAGAAAGAGAAAATATTTTAAATAATATATTTCTTGGAGATGCATAAAAAAAACTATGCCATGGCACAATGCTCATTAACTGAGATGAAATTTTGATTTTAAACATTCCAACTATTCTTTGCTCGGCTCCGAACCCAGAAGTCTTATCTAAATGATGAATTCTTTCTGATGTTCGAATTAGAGCAACAACCACAATCGGACCATCAAGCAGACTAATCACAAATTGTCTAAGCCGAAGTATTCCCTTAGTCTCGCCTTTAATTCCCTCATATAATTTTTGGGGCGAAATGTACAAAAGATTAGACGAAGAATTAATTTGCACCTTACTCTTCCGTCAAATGCAGCATACCTGATCATCTTGAACAATACAAAATCAGTTATAGAAATAAAAATTGTCCGAATATATTATTCGAGAAAAGCAGAGAAAAAGGTTCATTATCTTCGCATCACCTAAACAATAAATTATTCTAAGCTTGAGCTCAACATCTACTTTGATTGAACTTTTAAGTCAGTTCCTGTAATTTTTTACAAGATATTGGTTTTCACGGGGAATACACCAATGTATTAATTCCATATGCTTTCGCGTAAATGGAGCGTAAAACTGAGATATGTGCAGAAGAGTTTGGGGAAATGCTGAAATTACATGCGAAACTGCCATACGTGATTTTGAGAGGGCATCGATTAATTCCTTTATGTTTTGCAACCCGAGCACATCATTGACTATATGTTTTTCTCCTTTGGTCAATGTATATGGTGTCGCAATAATGGCGGCTGGGCAATCAACGCTATACCGAGATAACGAAATTGCGAGATCAATCTTTAATATGTTTGCAGCAATTGCATTTATTCAAGAAGATAATGTTATTTTAACCCCGAATCCTTGCAAGAAAAAATGTGTAATAATGGTTTTGAACAATAATTAAAATAACTTCATGACTATTATGAGGACACTTTCGTCGGAGTGCATCATCTTACGGGTCGTTCTCAGCCATTATTTCTTATTCGATTATGGAATAAGTGCGAAAGAACTGAAAAGGGAAGCAGTCAGGCTAATAATAAAGTAGAATGTTGGAAAAATGCATTCGCAAGTCTCGTAGACAGAAATCCTCTGAATATTTAAACTTTTTTAGCCTTCTTGCATAGGGAACTGAGCCTTGTTGATGAAAAAATTGATATATAAATATGCAAACAACCAAACAAAATAACAGCCCCGTTTACAATAAAATAAATAAATAATTAATTGAGCTTATGGATCGACGTGACACAATTCCTATAATAACGCCATATGAACAAAGATAATATTTTCTGGCGTATTAAAGCTTAAAATTATGGTTTATTACAATTAAAAAATTTTTTTTATCGAAGTGTAAAATAAAAAATTTTTGTCGGGGTTTAGATCAATTTAAGTCAAAACACATTATGTAGGTGAATCATATTTGGCAATATAAATATGAATAATGGTGATAAAGAAATATGTTTTCTTATTATTAATTGAATATAAATATATATTTAATCGTGAAATTCATAATGTACGCAGTTATCTCATGCATATTAAGAATATCATATTTTTCAATTTATAGATTTCTTTGTCGTCGACATAGTGCGCAAAAAGCGTACTGGCCTATTTTAAGAGAGGTTTGAATTCTCATAATTGTCTAACAAAAACCCCTGACATAGTTAGGGGCATTTGTCACGCACATTTCAATAAATATCTTTCCCTATGGGTGCTGTACTCACAAAAGCGATCTTCTATCCTTTATTCCTATTGGCAATATAGGGAACTACGAAGAAGATTCGGTTTAAGGTAAAAACTAATGACGTGCACTTTAGGGAAATATAAACACTTTAAGGTAATATTTGTTAATTTTCTCTGAATCTAAATAATATTTTTCTAAAATAAAGTATTGAGTCGGTCGTTAGATCGAAATCAAGTACTTCCAACTCTATTTTAATTATGTGTTTGAACAAGTGTAAAACTTCAAATTTATCAATTTTTTATTGAAAGAGAGCTTGAACCGATATAACTAGTAAAATGTTCAACGTTGGTTATATCTAAGCTTATTAACACGGCGATTTCTATGGTGTAAATATTTTTAAAACATTAGCTTGCGGAAAATGATGTCAACTAAAAAAAATAGAGGAGTTCGAAGTATAACGAAAGAACATAGAACTAGACATTAGCAGATTCAGCAAGTAATTTATTTTTAAGAAGTTTTTTGTGAAATTTTTCGCGCTTTTTATTTTTGAATTTTATCAGAGAATGATCAATTTCTGTTTTAACAAATCCCTGCATATCAGCGTCTTCTAGTTCAGGCATCTTAGGAAGATGAAGGAGTCCAAAATCTGTTGCGATATGCCCAATTTCAAGTTCTAAACTTATAAAAATAAAAAACGTTGAATTTTGAAGATATTTTTGCATTCATGCTGAGTATAGAAGTTGATGAATGACACAAACGCCTTTTGACCTTTAAGGTAAACATCACTGGCAGTAAGATATTTATAAAAACCGATCATTTACCGCAAATTTTTTTATTTTTTCAGAAATAGGTAAAATCTCCTCAACTTTTAATTTCTTGAGAGTTATCTGTTTTTTTTTAAATTAATTATTTACTCCTTGATTCAATTTTATAAAGTGAATAAAATTTATTTCATTAGAATAGAGCAAAGTAACACAGTTGCCAGTGTGACCTAATCTGGCAGTCCGACCACTACGATGAAGAAATGTACTAAATAATATTATAATGTTGAAGACGTAGATTTTCTAGGAACTTCAAATTGTATAATCCAATCAACGCTTGGTATATCAACACCCCTTGAAAGAAGATCAGACGTTAAAAGCACCCCTCTAAAGATAACGCAAGCAATAAAATCCTTTTTTGATCTTAGAAAAGATTGATAGATTTCAAGTCGTTTTTTCTTTAGTTTCCCATGAAGCATAAATAATCTCTGACCCTCACACAATCTATATGAAGGAACCTCTTATACCTTGAGAGTAGTACCCCAAAATAATCAACCATAAATGTTGTTGCGAAAAAGGCAATTATTTTAGAATTCTTAAAATTAGAAGAGCTAATACCTTATGGTCTTGAATAAATTTACTCAATGACGCAAATTTATTGTCAAATGAAACCATCAAAATTTTAAATCACATAAAAAACCATATAATAGTTTTTTAAGTTCTTAGGCAATAAACATTGTGTTGGTGCTTTTGCGCAAACAGCTACGTCCGAACATTTAAAAAAAACTGGATTTCGAAGACAGAAAGAGGCTAGTTTTTGAATATCTGGTGAATCTGTTGCCGAATACAAACCCTAACTATAAAATTATGTCGTTACTGTTCGTCTTTGACGAGGAATGTAGCTCGTTATCAATGAAATTCTATTTAAATTTTGTATATGCGTACTGTCTATCAAATCCCATCTCTAACAACTTGTCTGCTTCATCCAAAATAAGAATTTCCTGGATTTGGAGAGTAAAATAATACAATATATTGAAAAGAAGAAACCAAAAGATCCTGCATTCCGGAATCCCCCTCGCTATTATTAGAGAGTAAAGACTCTAAGACCCCGGGGGTCGAAACCATTATATGCCCACTGAAATAATATACTTATAAACATACCCGTGCTCTTTATAATCGTCCAGATGCCTTTTATTTTTATGACCGCCAATTACAAGACAAGGCCTGGAGATAAATTAAGTTTTAATAACTTCAAATCGGACCCAGCAGTCATTTTTTTAAACACGCAGTGGGTCTGTAAAGCTAACTCTTGTGTTGGAGATATAATCAATGCGCAAGTCTGAATGTATTTTTATAGTTCATACCATATGCTTTTTTAATTTTTTTACGCTTAAAAATAAAAAAATAAAATAGAACTTTTGTTTTATCAGCAATATTGTTGGTATGACGAATGCTAGAGTTTTTCCTGATCCAGTAGTCTAGTAATTAAATAATATAAAAAAAACCGCAATTGCTACAACGTCTTTGTTATTTAGCAACGGAAGTATGGCTTTTGACTAAAATATTTATATTTTAATGACCTGAACATACGTAGGGTTAGTATAAGTGTTCTTCAGAAGATTTTTGCAAACTTTATCGTCTAAATAGGCATTAAGAAATTTCCAGCCTGTCGCCATGTTAACAATTACGCGTGCGCGCAAATGATACTCGAATCTCGTTGTATATGAACTTCTCAATCACGATCATGTATTTCTTCTATACTATAATTATAAACCATAATTTATTATAATTAAAATTATTTAATTTTTCCTCATCCATTTTAAAAGCAAACTCAACTTATCAAATTCTAGATGTTTACGGATTTCTAATTAACGTTTAACATCTATTAGATAGACATTAATGTCGATGAAAAAGTGGTTGGGTGGAGTTTGTCCAACGATTCTCAAACCATCTAGTGTTCTGTATGAATGATTAGACGCAGGGCTTTTGCTCACATATGTTGAGATAATTAATTTAAAAATCACAAAAGTGTTTGCTTTACCATTCAAGGTTATTCAAATAGACTGTGTTTCTTGGATTAATATTTAAAAATATTAGTCGCCGATTTGCATGAGGCTGGTTAAAAAGGGAAATAGTGAAGATTCGAGTCCCGTAATCGCTCGAATTTTTCACACCAACATAAAATGTTAAATATTGTGTAGAGTTGATGTTAATTGCTGTTGAGGGGCAGTTATAAGACGAGGGTAGATCGAGCGATGAGAAGTCGGAGTAACGATAGGCCTTTTGAAATACCTGACAAGGGATCAAAAAAAACTGATAAATTTTAAGGGGTATCCTAGTCATGATAGAAATACAGTCTTCTGGGAGATCATCAACGTTAAGCCACTGCTGGTTTTTCCGAGCTTTGTGTGGGTAAATCCGAGGAATATATTGTAATGCTCTTAATATAGAATAGTAGGCTCTTTTAATTAGGAAACAAACGCTGTTTATTATATGCCATGTGTAGGGTCAGTTAGGGTACGGGGACATCTGGGGGAAAAAAATTTCGTTTTTCTTAGCAAAACTCCTTAGGATTAATATTTAAATTATAAAATATGACACATTTATTTTGTACCTTCTAGAGAGAGAATACGTTCAATAAGCTTTTTCTTTTTAAACTGATTTTACTGCTCATTGAAATTTATTTAATGTAATTGATAATCCATAACGGCCAAGGTAAAAATAGCTTAAAGTATCTTCAAAAAAATACATATATTTTCTTTTTCAATAAAGATCTTATAATATACTTTCATGTATATATCAACTTATAAGACGGCCGGGTGAGGGGGGGGGGTTAATTTTTTTAGGCTCGAAAGATTTAACAGACAATAGGCCCTTATATCAATAACATTTTTTTTTAAAAAAGAAGATATTATCAAATAGTATATGTTGGGTTTCCAGTATTTTAGAATCTTTTTAATCCGTGCTTTAATGTTCACTAAACATTTGTTTTATTTTAGACGAAAATCATTTGCAAAAATAAATTTCTAACATTAATATAAAACTTATATATGATTCCTCATTTTTAGACACATTTAGGGATTTTTGGGGTCTTTTTATAAGCCGACGTATATTGTAATTATTAATTCTATTTTTATGCTGGCAAAATATAAAATCTCTAAAAATTATTTTGATCAAATTTAGCCTATAAAAATAAAATTACACTCGCAATCGTTCAGTGGCAAGGAAATGAACTAATTAAAACATATTTAACTGTTTTAAAAATGGACAAATATTATGTTTGCAAAAAATTAATTTTGTCAATTTTTTAAAACAAGGTATATATCAATCGTTATAATATTTTTATTATGGTATGGTACAGCGACGTCCGAAAAATAATAAAATCTGAAATTCTGCTGAACTGTTCACGTCCATGATTAAGGTGTATAAATGTGATTTCTTCCTGAGGCTGCCGCATTGATACATAAACTAATAAAAGCCTAAAGCAAAGTTAAAATGTTTTAAAACTTTAAATAAAAAAAATTCAAAATATCGAATTCAGAAAATTTATACTTCTGCAAGATTTCGACCTAATTTCCCCACTGTGTTTATTATAATTTTTTATTTAATAAACATCGCAAGGATAATCTATGATAGTTGTAGTTTGCAATTAAGCGTTTATACTCTTAAAGGGTCTCTCTACCACTTTAATGCAGTCTGGATGGCAGAGAAACAATTTATAATATCTATAATCAAACGATATAGGTATGAGCTTTTACAAAGTGCCAGTGTTTACGTGATAGGAGTTCCTTATGAGAATAAATGATAAGTGAGATTAAATTTCTCTTCTTGTTCTCTTTTCCTTAGTAATGATACCCTTTTCGATACCTTTACAAACATGTTTTTCAAAAGCGATTACAACTTTTCATTAAATTTATTTTCACCAGTGGGGGATAAGAGAGATAGCTAAGAATCCCAGACTTTTTAATCCATGAGTCTTTCTATCCTTGCTAATCATACCACAACGGTACCACAGATGACTTTGGTACTTGTATGAAAATTAACCTACTATAGTATATAAATGGCATCTTAACATATTACTATGAGGGCATTTCAAAAAGTCTGACGTACTCAGTAATTGCTTAACTAGGCTTATCTAACAGGAAACGGTGTCCCCAACTGTGCAAGGATGCCCCTCACATATTAAATATATTAACATTTTCACATGAAATTCTTTTTAAAATGTAGAAACTACTCCCTCAATCCAACTGTAATAATTTTATTTAACCCTATACTCAAATAATTTAAATATGGAGTTGGGAATCAGTGGTTGTTTTATAAGGAATTAAAAATATTAAAATTTACCGTATTTTTTTTCATTTTCGTATCCATAAGGTGGTTAATTAGTTTTTATGAAATTTTCCAAACAAAACAAGTATATGCCCAACATTTCTTGAGATATTAGAGCGAGGAAAGTTACGCCAATAAAGGATGTTCGTAAAAAATGACTGATCAAAATAATTTTAAATTTAGATCGGATATACTGGAATGTAACATAAGAAGAAAATTAATTCCTCTAAATTAAGTTATTTACCTCATATTATAATTAAATCATAGTCAAACAGGCACAGTTTATAACGGGAACCCTGCTGTCAAAATTTTCTATGTATGTTTTTCAAATTTAAAACTTTCCAATTAACGTTACTTTTGATACAAGTTCCCTGAAATGTGTAATTTTTGCAACATAATCATATCGAGTAATATACATTATAATTCCGCCCCTTTTTAGAAAGTGTTAAAGATAAGATTTAAATGAAAGCTAGATTAGCTTTCATGTGTTTATGTGGATGTAAAGCGATAATCTATTGTTGTACGATGGCGTATTAATATGTCCTTTTATATGTATCCCCACCCTCCTCATTACAATATTTAAGAATCAGTTATTCATCCATTATAAAATCGTAAAGGTAAGAGCTTATATCAAATTCAAAAAGAATAAATATTTATTAATGGTTTAATAATAAAATCTAGTAATATTGAAAGAAATTTCCTGGACATTTTTTATCTCAGTTAAATATATACTAGAGGTAATAAAAAAATAGAACTAAAAAATCCAAAATAATGTAAAATTTTAGTAAAGTATTTACAATGATCCAGTTTTTATTGACTATTACTGAAGTTGGCTTTTTATATTAATTTATAGAGAAAATAGGAAAAACCCTTCCAAAAATTGACTTTATTTTAAACTTTGCATTTATTACTCCACTGAAGTTATCTTTTGATGTTAAAAAAATCAACTAATATTATTAAAATTAGGACAAATTTCGTCACTTATTATTTTACCTAAAAGGCAGGGGTAAGAGGCCCAGTTAACCGATACTTCGAATATTATGTCTTTTTATATATTTTTTGCCAAATTTAACATTTGTAGGTTTAATTACATTTTTTATTAAGGTTAAATACTTTTATCAGCAATACCTTCATTTTTTTCGGTTATATTTTTAAAGGATTTCTGCTTTCTTTCTTGTCACCTTGACTAGTTTCATAAGTTAAAATTAATGTTAAGTTTAATTTTAGATAGGATTTAAAACTTCTTTTACAATTTCATACTTTTATTTTTATTTTTACTCGAACTATAAACGTATAAAAAATATCCTATACAAATCTTTTATTGATTTTACCTCGGCCAAAAGAATAGTGTCATTAAAATTAGATTTCGGCAATTCTGCAAATGTTTTATTTTTAATTTTATAAGGATAAAACGAGCACGATTATAATTTATTTTAATGAATAACTGTCTTAAATATATTATTCGGATCAATTTATTTTGTTGTTATCTCCCTGTAACATAAAATCGAGAAGAGATGTTTAACATAAAATTTGTAATTTAAAAGTTACTAAGATTTAGCTATTAAAAATCTAATGAAAAATGCAAGAAAAATTAAATGAGAAAACCTAAAAGAATTATAATATGAACATTAAGAAAAAATCTCAAACATTTAAAATTTAATTATTTTCTAAAATTTTTTAGTTTATTTTAATTAATTTAACTGTAAAGAACTCGGGGTTAACGAATGAGGCGCTATATTTGGGAATTAATCTGAAAAAGAATCCTCAGATTTTTATAGAGAGAGATTGAAAAATAATTGGCAAACTCATCTCCTTAATGTCTTTTCATTTTTCACATATATATTATGGCTGGCATCATGTTGAACAATGACTAACCGATACGAGAGACAAAAAAAACCTATAAGGGGCGCCTTACTACTGCCTCAGTATGTTTGTTAGTTTTTTATTTAGTATAAGTCTAAGACACCGTGCCCTTCAAAGGATCCCAATCGATGTAAAAAAAAATGGGATTGGGCATAAGAATAATAAAAATAAAATTTTTACAAATTTTATTTTTATTAATATCTCATACCATTAAAAGGAATTTTATTTTATTTTAAATAGTTAGCATTATAAGGACAACAAATATTTGTGCAATTGCCGTTTGCGGAATATTAGTTGCATGTTTAAATTATAATCTAAGATTGCAATCATTATTCCTTAATAACTCCCATGTACATAAATTATATTAAACATGAAGCACTAAGGATAAAATAATCCAAAATAATATATATTTATTAAATAGATGATTTTGATAATCTAAAAATATTTCGCCAAAACAACATACGCCGATAAGTGGCACTCTCAATTATTCTTGTATTAGGATATCGTTAAATCACCATTAGGTCCATTCATATTTTTATATTATTTAACATTGTAGCTCTTGGTTTTAAAAGGTTGCAGACATCTACTTTAAATCAACTTTAAAATAAATATATTTTAATCTCAAGATTAAAAGAGCTTTACGCTTTTTTTATTATTATAATCCAATAAAAATTCGATATTTATATTGTAAAATTTTTTGATGGCAACAATTTATTCTGTACTATTAAAACTTTTCACTTTGATTTTAAAGTTTAAAGCAGTTAAAATATAATTAATAATTTAAACTTTTAAAGAGAATATAATCCGGTGATCATAAATTAATATTCTGATCTAAGATTACTCTCGACGCATTACTGTGGAAATTTATTAACATTAATCGGATTATTATTGTCTTTTCTTAATATTTTATAACTAAATCAAATACATTTTTGGAACTTTAAATTGAATAAACTTAAATAAAAGAGGATACAACATAGTTACAAATGGGTGCAACATTATATATTATTTAGCGACACATCAAATATTTTAGGAAATATCCTAAAAATATTAATATCTCTTTTATTTCCCAACCCGTCAAAATACCATTAAGATATGGCTTTGAGATTATTATTTTTTAATCGAATAATGACTATTATATTTTTAAATATTCTCAATGTGCATTTGCGATTATTCTCCTAATGTTTCTTAAAGTTTTCTCGATCCGTTTTAGAGAAAATATAAGCCTTATGGTTTTTGTAATTCAAAAATAATATTATGAGAAATTAAAAATGTAATTAAATACGAGTTTATGCGATTTTATTTTTTATTTGCGGAGTTACTTTATTTCCCTCAAGATTATGCTTGAATATTAACTTATTTCTTATAATTTTTAACATTTTATAAAACTGTTATTCTCTTTAGATTCATCCTCAAACTTTTTTGTGGATAAAAGATTGAAATTCGTAATATATGAGGAAAAGCATGGCATAGGGTAATTAGAAAAGAATCTTTGAACTTATCAAAAGGTTTTTACAATTATGTATTGTAAAAGCTACTATTAACAGAGTTTACCAGATGAACTAAATTAGGAGTCGTTTATAAATTATGTAACGGTATAGGGGAAGTAAATAATCTTGTTACAGGATGTTACAAGGGAGTGAGTCAAAAGTTTGCTTTTTTGGCGTTAAGTAATTTACAAACTGCCTCTTAAATTAAGATTTCAAGTATTACCGATGTAATATTAAAAAATTTCTTGGCAAACAACAAATCAGTTTCCAATAAAATCATATATTAAGGCGATTCATAAAGGTTTTTTTATAATTGATACTTTTATTATTTATTTTATGCTCATACTTTATTCTTTGATAATTTTGATGTAAGGTACAAGCTGAATAAATGTTGAGAGCTTATTTTTGCATTAATAAACATTATTATTTTTTCTTTTATTCGTAGTGTTCACTGCGCCATCCTTTTTTTTAGCAAATAATTTAGAAACCCACATTTTTGTTTCGATATCCAAAAGTTTCATCTTCAACTCAATAATTTCATCAAATTAATTATAACATTCTTGACTGACCGACGAGTCGTGTTTTTAATGATTTTGTATACGTCTTTAATAATATCTATATCATTAATCAAGTCAAAAATAAAGTAAACCGAAATATAAGCTAAGATCACATTTAAAATTTTCTTTTAACTTAAACATGTTTGAATTTTTCATTGTTTATTTCATGCCACGATTCCGATTAGAACTTCCTAGTTTTAATTATCATTATATTTTTGTTATTACTCAATTATAACGAATTTAATAATATGTAGGTTGTCTTAGTTATTATATCGTTTTGAGCGTTTTGGTCTTAAATTTAATGGTTATTTACAACTCTATATATTTGTTGCAAAAATTATCGAAATATCAATTTCTCTTAGTAATCAATTGAGAAGAGCTATCTAAGGTAAAAATAAAAAATTTTGTTAAAATATATATCAAAAATGGCCAAGCTGCTGCTCGAAAAAAAAAGTAATTTTGAATAGAACCTTCCATTCTTTTAATAATATCGAAAAAAAACTCTGACTTGAAATTTTTTAAAAGCTCCTTTCATATAAATATTGTCAATTTCATATCGTGTGATAATTTGAGATATCAGCCGCTCTGATTATGGTCGAGAATAACTAGTATTAGCTTTTTAAGACTTTTTTCAAAGTGTATGGCTATGTTATAATTGATATTGGAGACCAGCTAAGAAAAAATAACGGTTTCTTCGAATTATACCCCTTTCTTTATTATGCATGGCTTTGGTTCCGGCTTGAGCAATGGCCTAAGATCATATAAAGAGCATCCATACGCCTTACTTTGAGTGCCCTCCCAAATGTCTAGTGCAGCCGACAGTTACCTAAATTTACTGATCTCTCGTGAATTGCGTTGTCAACTAAGCCTGAACGCCCTTTTAAATCCAGAATTCATTTTTAATACTTTCTTAAATATTGTAAAGCACATGTACCTTGAGCTGTCTTTCCTTTTATTATCCCCCACCTTCTTCTAATTGCCCCCCAAAACAGGGCATAACCCCATTCCCACACTATTTCCCTTTATTTTTCTGTCAAAAATCCTAGCCGTGGCGAGACTCGAATTAAGTTTATTTAACTTTTTAGCTTAGCTCTGGGCTGCTTGGCTACCACTACCCCTGCATTTTAATATATAGAATCAATATTTTTGATCTTTAGTCTAATTGCAATTAAAAGAATATAAATATTTTTATTTCTAGATTTAGTTTCACAGAAGAATATAAATTATCCTTTCGGGGGCAAAACAGTTTTCTGCATCAACCAACAGTTTAAAAAAACGTATAACTTTAATGGATATTTAAAGCTGTGATTAATGCCTGAAACTGAACCAAAATTTTTTAAATATTCGTTATGATATCCTATTTATTCAAAAAATTTGTTATTCCTCGCGCTTTTAAGAAAATATGAATGGCCTCTTGATCTTAAGGAAACTTTCCATTTAAACAGTCATTTCTAATTTCTAAACAATTTTCTATTTTTAAAATATCAAAGTATGCTGGGCGATTAATTACTATTAAATTCATTTGCGATATCAAAACACATCCTTTTAATGATGTGGTACGGAACTTTTCCCCTACATCTACCTAAGACTTATTCATCTTAAAAATAACACAATTTATGTTGGTAAAATCTCCCAGAACAAATATAAAAGAAAGATATCCTTTAGCTAAAGTTGAGCAATCGAATAATATCGATCTTGTCGTTTACGACGGTGGCTGAAAATTAGGCTCATTGTAGCAATTGACAGTGGAATTTTATTTAAGATCTAAAACCCCAATAGAAAAATAATAAACATGATAATATATGAAGCAAATCTAAATATAATCTCCCCTATAAAATTAATAAGAATTTTATATTTTCAAAATTTCAATTTTTTTTATAAGATATGACATGGACTTTTTTTATTTTCAATCTTTTTTGTTTTCTAAATAAATATTATAAGCATAAAAACATCTCTTATTAGCTTCACTGTACCTTGAAATAACTCGCTCTATATTTTATACACATAGCACAAACAATATTATATCTATCGCTGGCTGAGGTTCGTATAAAGTCAACGTTATATTTTTTTGTCAATTTATCAATTTTTTCTACAGATAATTCTGGCGGACAATCATTTTTGTTTGCAACGACTAGGCATTAAGATTTCAAATTAACCAATGATTGGAACATTTTGATCGTTTTTACATTCTCTGATCTAAATTATCAGAATAATGGGAAAAATCACTTCATCAATATAAGTAGAAACTTGATTAAAACTAGTACAATCGTTGATAGCAAAAACAACCAAAAATGCATTCCCGGATCTATACCATGTATCTTTTAAAGAACTAAAGTGTTTTATATTATCCTGATTTACCTATATTCGTCTTGCCCAGCTGTGTCAAGAATATCCTATATTTATCAAAATATTACTTGCCAGCAGATATTGTTCCCCATCTACTGTAATTTTCGTTTTGAAATTATCCTCTGAAAGGTTAAATCTATAGGAATACCAATAGTGGGATCATATTGTTCTGTAAATCTTTATTAAATAAAAAATAGTAATACTGGTTTTGAGTTAATTGGGTTACAATTGAAGTTTTACCAACACCACCGTCTGAAATAAATATTAATTTAATGAAATAAAGTTTATAAAAATAAAATAAGGAAATAAGCACTGGAATATAATTATTACTTCCAATCATTACAATGGTATATTCTAGCATTTCGTTTCAATTATAATATTTATCAAAAAAGAACGTCCAATAACTAAATATTGAACAACAAATAAGCTTAGCTTAAGAAAATCCTAATATTTTTTCTTAAATATACCCGAAAGAATTTCTGTGGATTAAACTGAGTTCCACCCAAAAAAATGATCAAAGAGTTTTTTACACGAAAACTAATAAATTTTTTTATATTTTATAAAATGATTAAAAATTGAATTTCTGTTTTTTTTCTTGGAAATAAATTTTTGATTTAATAAAATTCAAACATCTCTAACTTAAAAGCATTTGATAAATGTAAAGATCAATCATAGGTTGTGTGGAAAGGTGGTTTTAGCTTTTTTTAATCAATTATTTGTATAATCTCTCTGATACAATAAATCTATGTCAATAATGGGTGTTAAAACTTTTTAACATCTCTATAAAGATTTAGTCAGAAAAGAAATAAAAGAAAATATCCCTTATAAAAATATATTCAGCTTGTTCCAAGCCAAGAATGTAAATCCTTGTCGCATGGCTTCTCTAACCTTGAGCTGTGGAATGAAGATTTTTTTAGCCTATTTGGCACGGTCTGTTATTAGCAGGCGTTTTTCCCTTCTGTTTTTTTTTTACTCATTGTTTATTTTTTAAATTTTCATAAAAAAAATCTGTAAAGCAGGTTAAGTGCTTTTATTTATAATTTATATTATTTTAATTTTTAATATGCTACAGTCTAACACCCCAAACGACTGGCAGAACTATATTCTGAAAATAAAAGTGTGTTTAAGTTATTTTTGTTTTAATAATACTTGCTCAACATATATACGTATTAGGCATTGGGTTTACCAATTACTAAAAAATAACGACTTTTATATTATCTATAAACAATAAATAATTCGAATTTTTGACTTATTATGTAAAATTTTGTCCTCTTGGAGAGAAGTTTGTGCATTTCGAAGTTGAGAATTGCCGGATGTTTTGCAGATACCTATGGTAAAAAAATGTCGGTAATTTTTCGAAAGTCTCTCCAAATAAACCTTACTAGTGAGCCGGTATTCTAAAGGAAACCATACTTTTAAGACAAAAATTCCCAAAATTACCTGAGCCGCGCTAAACTTTTACAAATGAAAAATTTTTGCAACCTCTTCTAGTAGTAAAATAAAGTGGAGGATTAGTAAATAGAATACTTCCATATTTTTTTCAGTCTTATATCTAATAACATTTATAACGAAATATTAATTTGGGTGCGGATTTAAAAAAAAGCCAATACAGACATTTTATGTATGACAACTTTTTTATACTTATTTCTCAGTTCCATAATCAGAAGTATGCGAATTATGCGTTGATGTCTGTTTTTACTTATGGTATCCTTAATGTTTATATCAATATCGCATCATCTTCAAATACTATTACTTGAGCCCAGCAGTTTACTTATGAATTCAAAATTATTGTCTTTTAAGCAAAACTAAACTTCCCATATGTGAATTTGTATAATGAAGAAGGGGTACTCGTTTTACGGTTAGAAAATTTTTAATTACACTACCCACTGATTCTCGCAACTGTATTTTGTTAAAGACATCAATTGTGATGTAAATTAAATTGTTATCCTCTTTTTTTGAAATTCCGGCCGTCACAACATTCATTTGAAATAAATCCGCAGCCCGACTTATATGATGTTAGCTTTTCTTTTATTCCAAAATGAAATAATAAAAAAAATTATATTTATACGAGAGGAGAAATTATTGTGAATATTTCCTGAGGCGATTTTAATTTATTTTTAAAAATATATATTTCAAATACTTAATGAAATCATACTTTTGATATTTTTCAACCACAAAATATTCTTGATTAAAGATAGCGTTTATAATCCCTTACAATATATCAGCTACATTTGAAACTTTTAAATCATTAATCCTGAAAAAAATATCTGCTAACTATGTTAGCTTTAGAACAAATACTTATTCTGCATATTTTGCTCAGAATTTTTTTTTCACTTTATAACATTGAGCCGTCTTTTTCTAATTCAAAAGTCTTGTAAACTTTTTGCTTATCTACATTACATATATCTTACTATAGAAAAGAAAGAATTTATTTAAATTACCCATTTTCTCTCATTATCTTTCGAACGTGAGTGATTTCCAAGGTACAAGTTTGATCAACTTTAAATTTATCCGCGCATTGTTTATCATTTTTATCAATTCTCCTTGATATAGATTTTAAAACAAATACTAACTAAAGCAACTGCAAAAAGTTCACAACTTGTTCGGATTATGTTTAAGTGCCGCTATTTTTTACCGAAGATCGTTTGCGCCCGTTCATCAAATTTTAATCTTTCATAATTTATTAGTGTCAATCGCTTTGGAAATATATCAGCTGATATCTCAAATATGAAATTTACAAAAATTGTTCTTCAAGTGATTCTTTATTGAATCTACAATTTAATTTATTAAAAAAAATAAATTTTAGCAATCCTTATAAACTTTAAATTTCTAAACTTGCAAAGCGTACCTATTAATCGCACTACCCATGATTATAAGCTCGTCTGGAACACACAAGAACATATAATCAATTCTACTTGTAACCCTGTCAGTTGTAACCGAAATAATTTATTGCTTTCAAGATCTTTTAACCCCCCGAGAATTTCAGCAGCATCTAATATTGCTTCGAAAATTCACGTGGCAACCCGATTCTACCATCCGCGAAAATATGTACACGAAGCGGGAAAACCCTTTTCATTTATTGTTTTTAAATTAAAAACAAATTTTTTACTTTTAAGATTCTTGTTGTTTAGTTTTTAAGTTTTGAGGTCGCTTATTTTTCTATTTTAGGTGCTTGAGCTGATTATGCCAAATTTATTTATTAAGTCACATATCTCGCATACAAAATTTTTTTTTAAAATAGCGTATAATTCACGTAAATTTTTGTTTGATGCCATTTCATTAAAATCCGATTTGCAAATACAAAGAGGCCATTTTTTTACAATTTTTTTTCATTTTTGCAATCAAATATTAATCGATATTTGTCCTTTATTTTCTTTTGTGACAAACCCTTACTCAATTATTTCAATTGCATTAAATTTTGATGTATTTTTTCTTGAATGTATATCTCTCATTGAAAATATCGATATTAATATGACAGAAAAACTACCTTGTTAATAAAACGACAATTATTGAATTTAAAAAAACTTCTATTTTATCAGCAAACAAAAAATAGTAAAATTCTTTGATAATAGTTTCAAAAACGTGGAATACATCAATAGAACTGATTAGATACGCAATGATACATTATAATTTCCTTTTTGCTGTTGTGATGTTGCGCTGTATAATAGTTTAAAGATATTTGTATTTTTCGTTTTAGTTTGTTAAAAAGGTGTAATTTCTTCTTAATTGGTAAAAAAAATATATTTAATTTATGATAATAATAGAAAAGTAACATGCAAAAAAATGTTAAAATTTCCATTTTTTGTGTGTAGTATTTTTTAAATTGGTTGGAGCAACAATATTCTGCTTGCACCCCCACAAGTAGGTCGTGAAGCCTATTTTATGAACTTTTGATGTACAATATATTTTTATAAATTTTGATACTATCTTTTAGGGGTGTATAAAATTTATTTTTTAGCCAATAAATAAACATATCACTTTTTATCAATTTTATAGGTGAGCTCAAATATACATTTTGACAATATTTATTTATATATTTAAATTCAAAAAAAACAGAAAAAAGGAGTTTATCATATTTCGAGCTTGATTAATTGAGTATAATAACACGGCATTTCGTTCAAGTCGGCGTAACTTAAATTTGTAACGAATTTGTTAGGCCCTTTCAATTTTTCTGAGCATTGCATTTAACAAGTGGCATAAATTCATAAATATTTCCATTAAGAAGTAGGGCCACAATTTAAAATGCCGCATATCAATTATTTCATCCTTTTTCGGAATTGATCAAACATATTCCTCAGACGAATATAAATGTAGGAAGCTTCGATTTCAATCTATACATTATTATTCAAAGTTTTAGAAGATAAATTTGAATTCTCGAGAGGCTTGTAAATATATTTGTCTAAATTTAAAGAAAGGCATCACACGCTGGCATGGTCAGGGGAAGTGAATGCATGTACCAATACTATCTTCCTCTTCATCTCTAGTTAAAAGCTTAACTTGTTTCGATAAAATATCAGGATTGTGTCTACCAATTGTATTTTACTTCGTTTTGATTTACCTTGATAAAAATAGTAAAAAGCAATATTTTGATGTAAAATTAAGTCTCAAACTTCTTTTTGCTTTATTTTTAAAGTCAATCGTTATTGTAGATTTATTTCTGTTGGAAATGTATTATAGTGTAAGCCTAAAAATAGATAAACGTTTAAAAAATTTTGTAAGGAAAGAGATCAAAAATACTAGGTATCATTCAATATGATAATTTTGCAAGAATTGAGTTCGAGTGGAGGAAAACAGTAGTCTTGTTCTGAAAGTTAATTTGCAGAACTAATTTTATTGTTTCTGCATAAGTTAAACATACTAATCTGCCAAAGATAAAATTATTTAATTAAACAGATCTCCATTGTCTTCTAAAAGAAATATATTAAAAAAAATTTTTAATATAATAATAATTTGAAAAAAAATTTCTGGCCAATTGCAAAATCACAAGATTAAATCGTTTTAAATGTTTTGTTTTACATTATATCGTTCTTTCTATAAAGGTGGTATTTTAAACTCTAATAATTTAAAGCATTTTATACTCTGTTAAACTTTCTATTATTTCCTTGAGTTTCAAACAGTTTTAGAAGCTTATTTTTATTTCAGCCAACAGTTGTTTATTTTTCCGTGTTTTATAGGTATGGAGTGTAATGGCGATCTTGCGCTTGACGTAAAAAACTGATTAAGGGAGGGGGATTTTAGTTTGAAAAACTGTTTGGGAATTTATTCCGTCAGCATTAAATTTTAAATAAATTGATTGTTTCTCTTAAGATATTCAGCTTGTCTCAATAAGCTATTTCTTATCTAGATATTTAAAAATAGAAGTGGGTTCCTAAAAGTAAAGATACAATAAAAAAATGTAACCCAGAGTTATTTTTTAAATGAAAAATATCAGAAAATATTGATTTATGATTATTTCGCGATAATTCCATACTTTTAGTTAAGATTTGAGGGTTACAAAATTTTGAATCAAAGTTTTTATAAGGATGATGGGGTAAAGTTAGTCTATGCAATTGACGGGGTGAATATGTTAAAAATCTAGATTATTGTTGTTGACTTAAGAAATATTTATATACTCTTACCTGCTTTTTGTAAATACATCTCACCTATTCTAGAATAGTCACTGATTTTTTAGTTAATAATAGTCAGATACATCTTCTTTGTTGTTTCCTATTTAACTCTCAATTATAGTCA
>SGJC01000618.1:0-26679 GCA_009887335.1 Henneguya salminicola
GTGGGGGTCTCTCCCACTAAACATCACACCAACCTCTTCCCTCTAGGGACGCCGTACCACAGGGGCATTGGCTCAATATTTTGTTAAACCTCGCGATAAATCGATAAAGTTTCTATTACACCTGCACTTAATAGTTATGTAGGTGGAGATGATAAAGGAATATAAAAGTATAATCTGATGAAATGTATACTTATATTCCAATTAGGTGGTGCATAGTGTAGGGGATAATATATTTTCACGTTATTACGTTTTAGAATTCCATTAAGATAAGTCAAATGAAACTAGATACTTTTCCCACGAAGAAATAAAATTGTTAAAGTTTGAAGTTAAAATTTTCAAATATTTCAAACTTTGCATATTTTCAGCGAGCTTTTTTTTAATAATATGCAATTTATTTGTATAGCCGTCCAAAAGGTACGAAATATTAAAATTTTGAATTTATGTTTGCATTTTTATTCATTGGAATTCTTAAAACTCCCCTTAGAGGTATTTTCCTTCGTACTTTTATATAAAAATCAACATAAATTTAATCATCCGTCTTTACAAATGGTGGAATGACTATTTCTTAACCATATGCAGGTGGGAAATTGAATGTTTTTTAATAGAGTATGCAGGGAATAGATTTGTTATACTAGTGTATAATTTCTTTTGTGTTGTAATTTTTCAATTCTATGCGTGTGAACTAAAAGTACGATGTGCAAGTAAATCTGCATATAATTTTGACATCAATACTGATCTGTTGCCCATGCAGAGGTCATTCGTAAATAACGTGACGCTTTAGTTGAGGGTTGAGGGGTTTTATTTTCTTGAGGAAATGAAAGAGGGGGGGGGGGGACAAATAAATGCTATTTGTAGTGTTATGTAATTTCAAACGACTCCTTAATGAAAATTTCAATAAGTGAAAATTATACCAAAAAAATGTTTAAGGATTATTTTATTTCGTTTTAATAAAGTTCAATTAATGCAAATTTGACATTTGCATAATTAAGTTAAAAAAAACATAAAAATCTAATCTAAAAAGGCTACTCTCTTGCAGTAAAGTCTAAAATATTGATAGCAGCGTCCTGATCTTCTTCGATTTGGTGTGGATCCGATGATTTTTTATCTAACTCTTCTCGAATTTCTTCAAGCTCTGTAATATTAATAAATAAATATCGTACCGACTGATTCGGCTGATATATCAGCCTGTATAAGGCGGCGCAATTCTTTCTCGACGTCGGAATAATCCGTAACCTAAGTATAAATATAAATATATACTTTTTTCTTTTGAATTTTTCTGAATCTTCTTGTACGAACATTTTTTAAAGGCGGCGTTACTAATTTTTTACTTTATATATATACATCCGTGCGGCCATAGGAATTTTTTTGCGGTCCACCCGCCTGGTATTACAGCTAAATTGGTATCCCTTGATTCTGAAAAAGGTTCCAAAGAACAAATTAGCATCTAATTTTTACATTTTTAGTCATTAAACTTGGGAAATATCGCCTGTTTTATAAATACTTTTACAGTCAATAGATTTATTTGATTCAATTATACAAGGCAGATCCACCACTTTTCCATAAAATTTTACATCCCCCCATACTATAATCGCAAACCTACAGTTTACTGTGTTTCCTTAAAAACTAAATACTGTCCATTTCGATGGATAAACGATTACTTATTGTGTCATCTTCAATAGCTTCATCAATTTGCAATGAATATTTCTAATAAAGAATAAATAAACAAACTTCTGGAAAACGGATGATAAATTGCCCTTCAAGAGTGTAAATAGCGTCAGGTTCATAATCTCTTGCCGCCATTACTACCCAACACGCAAGCGCGTGTTATTATTCAATTTTGTTAGCGTCTATTGGTCTGTTGGTTGAAAGGATTTAAAATACGAATTAATTTATCTTTACCTATTTTTCGCAATATTATTTTTTTCAATCACTTATTTGAAAAATTCTCAATAACAGGTTGACAGCTGGAAACATGAATCAATTATGACCTTCGTCATCCTTTTAAAAATAATTAGTTATGAACTCCATGTCTTACTTTTATTTATTATTTCATTTTTTTATAAATATATTTTTTATCCTGAATTGTCAGTTTATATACCTGCTACGCGTGGCTTTCTTTTAATTCCATGCATACTTTCTGCAGGTGACAACATACAAAAAGAACCAAAGATAAAATATTGATCATTTGTGTATCCATTCGACTGTTAATAATTAGATAATTTGGTAGAATTCAATCTTTGTGTATTGAGAGGTGTTGAATGATATAAATTTTGTTTCCTTAAAAAATCGGTTTTCAACACGTATTAAAAGATTACCGCGTGTAAAAGGATTCAAAATTTTCTCTCTTTCAATTGCTACGAATTTATTAGACTACTTGTATTAACAACGTTCTATTTTTTTATACTTGCCAATAATGTTCTAGTTATTCCTGAGAGATTAATTATGGGGAAAACACTTGATTACAGCCTTTTTCAACACGAGATTATAAAGGAAAAATAAGGAATATAACCCAGTTAACGCATAATCGAAATATATATCATTCATTTTTCTTGAAAAATAATAGATGTGTACAATTTTTAAACGATGCCTCCTGAATGAGACGAAATACACGGGATATTTTGACCAAATATATTTATAAAAAAATAAGCTTAATTATGTATGCTTTTTTGCTGCAATTTTTGAAATAAGCTTGCATTGGCGAAGACCTCAATATTTGGCGAAAAAGTTCATTCTGAGACATTTTTGAATGGACACTTAGTGTATGCAAGTAAGCAGACCTGTCATGGCACAAAAGAGCTCTATGGTAGGAAATCCGGATTTTACTGAGGAAATGGATGAACCAAATTTTTGCAAATGTAACTATAACTGAAGGCGATTGGCAGATAGAAGGGTGGCACTTTTGTCTTATATTTACATTCGTTTATGTATGCTTTTAGCTTGTCTGAATTTATGATACTATCAGACGCTATATGCTAATGAATAATAAAATGTTCGGTTTGACCGATGAAAACAGAATGGCAATAAATATGTTCTCGGACTTATCTCATTCCAATCCCCTTAAAATTCTCCCGGTCATCTTTTATTATTATAATTCGGTTGAAAAAAACAGATTTACAACAATTTTAACGTTGGTATCCTGTCTTACTATCCGTTCATCGAGGATCGACGAATACCAACGGCATGTGGGTTTCAGAGGAATTATTTAAAGTTCGAACGAATACCGCGGGAAATAAAAAGAATTTATTATCGCACTACGAGGAAATTTGATTTGTGATTGAGTTAGGATCGTGTCGATCTTTTCAACCACATATATATTTGAGATAAATACGACAAAAGTTTTGTATCATGTCCGCACTGCCAGAAATCTTCCATGCCTTCAAATTTAACAAACCTGCACAGATATTAATAATATAATAGCATTTTTATAAATTAATAAGGTAACAGACTAGAAGGTTGATGGCTTACAACATGGCTAAAAAAGAAATAACAGTATGGGTTCTATTTGATCCAACATTTATTTTAATTTTCGACCTTTATTTCCAGGCGATTCTATACTCCGATTCGGATTATTTATAACACAAAAATATTTTAGGCTTTAAAATTAAAAGTACGATTCTTGGGAGGAAAAAATTTAGCAAAAAGTTTTAGAACAGTTTGATTTGTAAATAACTCAATAATTTGCACCAATTTAAGGTTATACAGTATTTTTAAGCTGTTGTAAGCTATTTTCATATATTTATTAGAAAAAATGTCCAGACTCTGATATTATTACCCATCTTTTCACGGGCACCCTCACGTAAGAGTAAATAAGAGATCATACCTATTTCTGTCAAATTCAACCATTAATTTATATTATTATTTTAATAGAATCCTATTTTATAAAGGGGAACTCCTATCCTGGCAGGAATTGAGCCTACTACTTTCTAAATACCATGAGTTACACTCTTAGTTATTGCATGACTTTTTTACGTATTTTTTTCAACTTGAATATATCATAATGCCAAAAAATGTTAAAAAAATTCAAAAAGGGAATTTTATAAGAGTGCGACTTGTAGAGATTCAATAACAGTGCCATTCAATCCAGGTATTGTTGATGTTTATTTATATAAAAACCAATCACATGCGGCGCATGATTTTTAGCAGATTAGGCAAGTATACAGAAAAATTTCCACCCAGAATTATATTAATCCAGTATATTCCCTACCATAATGAATTTATCTTCAGTTTCTATTTGCCAATGAATGTTTTAACTCTTTCATTTTTAACAACCAGCCGAGTAACAGCTCAGGGTTGACTTTATTACTATTTTCCTGTTGAAATTTAATCAAATTGATTCATTCGTATAAAATATGAATGAGAAAAGATAGCAAAACTAGTGACATTTCAATCAATGCAATTGTATAGTTTTAATTTTCTCAGAATCTTATTAATCGCGTCAACTAATTTCTATTGGAAAGAAACTCAATACTATGTTTTATGGGCAGACTCCCTCATTACCGTCAATTTAGGTCAGCCATTATTCTCTGGCACTAAATAACACCTATTGAAAGACATTAAGGACGCCTCGAACGAACCAGTACGGGTTACCGCATCCGGTTGAGAATAAAAAGCATTAATACAGTTATGCCCTATAGCTTAACCCCGGATTTCTCAGACTTTTCTAGTCCGTGACTCACCCGAAAAGAGAAAAGCTGTGAAAGAACGTTTCTTTATATTTTTGGGTCTCTATCCCCCCTCTGTAAATTCCCGGTATATCTGCAGTCGCATTAACCACAAACAACTTCCCCTCGCTTCGTTTTTATAAAATTTCCAACGCTTTTTATGGTAATTATTCGAAAATCTAAAAATTTAGACACAAATACACCTGGGGAACAATATGGACTAACCTCTCCTATGTGTTATCCGTCCTATACTAAATAATTTGTTTCATAAATATCGAACGGATTGCGTATTTTTTTTAGTGGTATAGTGATACCGTTCTTCCTAAGCGCAATAGCAGTGGATAATAAAATCTCTCATACAATAAATAATTTTTAATAATCGTATTTATAAAAATCATCATTTATTTTAGTAGTTCTTGGAATAGTCTCTGGAAGTAATTTTTGAAAGGCTCTATACCAATTACTTAACATATAAGAAAAATAATTACATAAATTCTGAGACTGACGCTGGAGATAACGCCAATATTGTCTTATCTAAAAAGGCCAAAAATATTATACAGTTTGTATGATCGGTGTGTTTAATTGTTCGTACAATACCATATTTTTTATAAGCTAGCTCATCCAGTCCTGATAGATCCATTGATATTGTAGGAATAAAAGAAAAAGATGTAGAGAGAATAGAAACAAATTTGGATTTATAAAGTACTACATAACGTTTTTTCCATTTCCATGAATCTTTTTTTTTGCCTTATATTATAAATATAGAAATCGTTACAATACACGAATAAATATCCCTTTTTAACTGTATGAAATGGTTTGTATTTCGTTGCCATTTATTTTAATCCTCGTGTTTCATCAATTAATATTGACTAAAAATTTTTAAATTATATTGACTTTAATGAATTATATTTTAATAACATAAATATATATTTATAAATAGACCTTTCTAATATTAGTACTTAATATTTCGAAAATGATCGAATGCACAAATAAAGCCTAGAGTCATTTGAAAAAAAAACAATGATTTTGGCAAAAAAAAATGAGTAGGGTTTGATTGAAAAAAAATATGCGTGGAATCAAGGATTCTAAAGCCCTCAAGATAAACATACCTACATCATAATTCTGATCAAAGTTTATGAGAGAACCATTTCGTTTTTTTAGTAATGAATCGTAAGGAAGGAAATAAAGTTCTCTTAATTATTTTAAAAAGCCATCCCGCATGCCATTTAGTAGGAAATTTAGCAGTTCTTTATAACATTGTGTCAAGTCCTAAAATCAGGGAATATATTCATCAACTATTTTCAATGGATGAACCCCGAACTGGAAGCATCATCGTTTAAAAAAGGCACTCAGCTTCTCAACGCCTGCCAGGGTTTACGTTCTTGATGATCTAAATATTATTGATGCTTAGCTTCTTGAATAAGGCTTTAATATAAAGTTCTCCTTTTAATAACATTTGAATACTGGAGTAAATTTTATCAAATAAACTTAAAAACTAAACGAAATTGCTTTTAAAAAAGAAGATTATCAATAAGGGTTACACACGAATAGCTCTTCCTGCTTTTATGTAGAATATGCCCGAATTATAACATTTCAAACATTTTTTATTCTATAATTTTTATTTAATTTTGTCGGCCATTTGGACGAAAATTAGTGGTGTCGGATAAATTTTTTTGAAACTTTTTTTTTTCGTTTGAACATACTGAAATAAAGCGTATAGATACGAGTTAGAATATAATTTAATATTCAGATCTTACTTCAAAATTTTCTGGATTTTTATTATTTAAAAAAAAATATTATTAAGGCTTTGTTTTTACCTTTTGGTAAATCGTTAGGATCTTTCTCCGTGCAATTTTCAGCCAGGCGTTACCCCCCACATTAAAAATTTATTTATCTTTAAATATAATTTAGTTCAAATTTAATTATATATTAAATCTAAATTGATCTTTTTCAAAATATGTTTACCTGCGCAACATTCAAAATTTATGTTTGATTAAAAAAATATTCATATTGTTTTTAAAATTAAAATTAAAAAAAATAAGGATAAATGATATTTAACGAAATAAAATAATCGTATTAAAGTATAAAAAAAAATTACATTCATTTTGCCGCTTCAACTTCAGTAGGTCGAAATACATGCGAGACCGTTCTTAGAACTATTTTCCCGCGCTTAAAATATCGCATTATGCACTAATTATTAACTGTAAATTCTTCATACAAAAGTATAGGTTTTATGGATAATCGTTATTATAGTGCGATAAATTTTGACATAACCGGGTGAATCCCTAATATTTTTTTTTTAATTTGTTACTTTCGCTTTTAATTTTGTTTAAAAAATTCGGTATTTAGACAAACAAATTGTATTTGTGGAAAACACTTTTACGTATATACTCATTGGTTGGGGCTGAAAATAGGAGATTTATTCCCCTAGATGAATTGTAAAAGAAGGTCAAACACTCGCTTAATTATTATGAGGAGCGTCTAATTAGAGTATAAGAAATAGTTTCAAATTTTACTAATTGTCTGAGGGGAAACATTCTCAAAAAAAATCAGAAATCACGTTGGTTCCTAATTGCCGCTTTCATTAGGGTTGGCTTCTCAAGTTATAAATTAGTTTGGTTTCGTTAACTTAAAACATTGAAGGCTCTTTTGCTTATTAAATTATATTTTTGAACAATCCCTGAAAATGCCTCTTTAATGTTTCTAACAGTCCAAATTATTCAATAACTGTTTGAATCTGAATCTCGAATTTCAAGCATGGATTTTATTTTATTTTACAAAATAAGACTGCATGACTTCATCTCCTCCGAGAATCGGCAGTTTTTTTTAGATACCAGTGGTTCATATGTATTAGAAGGGAATTCGCGCCACGATATTCGTAACCATCGACAGTATCGTTGAGTTTTTAAAATTCGTCCGGATTGTGCAAAATTTACATGATGAGAAATTTAGAATAAAATCTTATTCCTTCGTGGTGCGACATTTCGCCACAAGACATCAGCGGAACCTTGTGGTTTAAACAAAATAAAATAGTTTGATTGAAATATATTAAAAAGTTAGCAAACATAAAAGGCAAAAATAGAGAGTTTTGTATTTTTAATATTAATGAAATATTTTTAAGCAAAATTGAACATTTCCACAAATATTTCTATTTATTTTATATTTTTATAAAAGTAAAAAATCAAAGATGCATCTTGAATTTGATTTGTTTTAAGCAAAAATTAGGTGTTCTAGTATAGTTGGTAGCGGTTTTCCCATGAACTCAGCGAGGTTAAGCAACTGTGAAGTAAGTCAAACTTTGAATGGTGTAGTGTACTCAAAGTAATATGTAGCGGTGCCTTTTATATATGATAGTAGGTTCGTTTTCATACAAGTACCAAAGCCATTTATGTTATGGTAGGAGTATGAGCCACGGGGAACAAGTATCCCTGGAATTAGAAAGAGTAGTGTTTCTACGATATCCCCTTAAAACAAAAATAGTTTTCCAGACCCTCAAAATAATTCATTGATAAAATATCGAAAAATTTAAATAATAATTTCTAAAATGATGCCATTTTTTAAATTATATTCTGATTGAAACAAAAATACGTAAAAATGGATGCGGTCAAGTGCTCTGCTTCATGTTTCATCAACCACTGAATTTTTTTACAGCCAATTTAATATAAAAAGCATACTGCATAAAATATTTTACCATTTTATATGTATGTCTACGTGGCATATAAAATGTTTGATTATTTTTGGTCTGGAGCTGAAGGTTTAAGATCTTATTTATTGCTTTCGAGGGAAACTTTAGTCTCCCAGTTGGTATAAACTTACTAACTAACAGGTAGCCAACACTGGCAGCATGATCAATGGCAATACAAATCCGTTCATCTCAAAATCTCAAATGCAGTTTTTTCCCCTATAAAGGCCGTATCACTATGGCATCGAATAGAAGAGAGGGCTGCACGCAGTACAGATTACAAATTGATGTACAAAAATAAAAATATTCTAAATATTTTGAGTAATTTTTAAGTATTTATCACATTTATTAATAAGAACATTGAAAGCTGAACGAACTAAAACGTCTGAGGCCACACACCCAGTAGATTCAACTTTAACTAAAAATCAAAACTGAAATATAAGTACAGATAAAATGATTTGGGATTCGACCGATCTCGACCAAATCTTTAAGATCCTAAAATAAGATCAGAAAAAAATAACTTTATCTCGAGTCACGTTAAAACTCATGCTGTCAATGATAGTGTCGTCTACAATAGCTTCAACTAACACATATTGAATAATCTATAACCTTCATGGATGTTATTTGGTATTAATTTAATGACTCCAGGTGTGAAATATGTTTGTAATTTTCGAGCATTATCCCCATATATGCGTTCTTTAAGTTTTATAGAAGGCATCATTCGATAGGCAGCAGTAGCTGAAATATTAATAAAGGTTAATTAAACCAACTGGAGAAAATTTAGCATGATCTTGTCCTATTCCTTTCATGCAATGAGCTCGTAAGTCGATTTCCTGAATTATAAATTTATTGATAAATAATAAATAAAACTGATCATTTATGGAACCAGTTCTTAGATTCGTGACGCCAAGAATTTAAAAAAAAGGCGCAATAACAAAGTAATGTAGCCACTGACATATTACATATATTCAACACGATATGACGTATTAGTGTTGCAGTATATTATTATAGAGCGATCATTTTTAAATTAGAGATAGCCTATTTTTAATAAAACAAAAACTGAACCTATTTGACCAACCGTGTATTCACAACCACCATATTGTATATATTGCCTCACAAAGGCGGCGCAAGTAATGACAAAAGAAGAGGCATAGCTAAGAAATACGAAGGCTTATTGTTCCAGGAGTCCACCCCTACCATTCCATAAATGGCTTTGGTACTTGAATAAGACAGAACCTTCTATCGTATAAAGAGCATCGCTATATATTACTTTGAGTACATTATCCGAAGTTTGACGTGGCCGACAGTTGCTGAACTTCGCCGATCTAACGAAAAACGATATTATTAACTGAGCTAGAAGGTTTATGTGACGGTAATAATGTAAAATTTAATATTACTGCCCATAAACCAAAATTACCCCTATATTAGACATCGCATTGTTGAGTCATACAGCGAAAATGCTAATTCGCAGTGCCTATGTTATAAGATTGAGATATTTATTTTTTTGACATAAAAAATAACAAATAAATTTTGATTCATAGTAGCCTGATAATGATCCATTCCCCAGCTTTGGTTGAGATTTATATTGACCGTAGGAATTCTCAACAATTTTCTTTATTGAATGCGAAAAAAACGAAATCTTTTTAATAGGAGTTCAATCCGTATTTTTGAGAGGATGAAATTGTGCGTATATTTCATTAAGAAGCTGTATAGGAAGATACCCATAATTTTATGAAGGCACTTAAAAAAAAAATAATACCAAATGTGATGTATCCAGATGGATATTTCTGGGTATAATCCCCAGAGCGCGACTATGCCCACAAGCATGCGCGAACTCCTGGTAACATATTAGGCAAGAAGCTATATAATATACACTTGTATAATTTTTTTCATTCAAAAAAAAGAATTTTATTTTCAAATCGAAACTAGAGGAGGGAAATTTGCTCTTCGTCCTTCTGGCACAGTATAAGAGGGGTGAGAAGTCGTCCATCAGCCTTATACCTGTTAAATTACACCCGTAGGCCCAGTGCTTTTAAACATATTTTTATCGAAGCTATAGTTTAATGTGATGGCCTATTGTTTATGTTGACATTGACGCAAACAAAAGAAATGCTTTTATAATAAATGTTTGATTAATTTAGACACTTTTTAGAGCTGAAACAAATATTCACGATATTCTATTTTTCGTGAGAATGCTATAAATAATTTTGTATTAGCATGGAAAAAATGGTGGATAATTTTTCGAAAAAAAACAATAATAATAATGAGGAATAATTAACAATATTATCTCAAAGAATTTTAAAATAATTTATAAGAATATATGAGGATCCTTAAACTCACAGAAATCATGTTTTAGTGAAATTGTTCAAAAGAATATTTTTTTTGAATATTAATTATAAATATACATGGATAATAAATTAGTTCTAATAATTTACTATATTGCATGTCTTTTTTTGTAATGCGATTAGCCCCCCCCCCCCAACATGCGAAACAATTCGAAATAAACAGACGGGAGAAAATGAATTATTGTATGATTTATAGGAATGCGTAGGATTCAAATAAGATAATATAAGAAAAATTTGTTTAGGTTGACTGAAACATGAGAAATTGATCATTTTTGTTTGTATGCCATGTTCCTAAATATCAAACATTAAATATCATTATTGCTTTTAGCAAAATGTTTTGTTTTAAGTTTAAAAATGGGCGCAAGACGATTTGACACGACACGCTTTGACGCACGAAATCTTTTAAGTTCATTTTATTGAAATTTTGCACGATTTTCTTGTTTTTAAAATGGAGGTTTCGATGAATATAGCAATTTTTGTAACGGACAGGATTGAAAATTTTATCCTTTTTTAATAACATACAAAAAGAATTCCTTTTTAAATTATATTTTTCGATTTAACTGTCATAAAAATATTTCAATGTCTCCACAATTTTTTGTATCTTTGCAAATGAGTCCCAATGGAAATAAAATGCGACGTGCAGACGCAGATGAGAATATTAAGATGTACTTTTGAATTTATTAAAATGATAAAAAAAAATGTCTTGTTTCTACGTCGCTTATAATCCGCCCCGCCGCCAATTTTATTTATGACTGCCAGAGAAAGAGAGATTTTTTATCAGTTAATAGTATCATATTTCAAGAGAATAAATTAATTAAAATATTTTACGAATGGCTTATTGTTGTAAAAGTCATACAAAATTAATATATTTTCGAATTTGATATATTCATCGAAAACCGAGGATTATATTTCATTGGTATTTTTTGCAACCAAAAATACAATTACCTTTCAAAATGTGCGTTAAATCCATTTTTAATTTCGATAAATTTATCCATTTTATATCATTTATAAATCCCCACAGTCGAAATAACCAACGTTTTTGGATTATTTTGTTGAGAAACAATTTTAAATTAATTAATTTAAAAGATTCCTTCCCGTTATTGGTAATAATTAATTAAAAATAATGTTTAGCACCAAATCGTACCTTGTTGCAAAAACACATGCGTTTATGTCCTGCTTAGCTAAAAAATAACGAATAGACACCCCCCTCTGATGATTTCAGTTTGGCGTCAAACTCGATGCCTTAATTCAACTAGTGTATGTAATCTACTTTATATTAAAGAAGTATAAGGTCATTGTGAGCTATGAATTACAAAATTATGAATTCATGCTTATTACCGAAGACTTTCTATTGCAGCCGAAAATATAAATTTTCAAATCGATGTAAATTAAATATTATAATCTATTATTAAATTCACAAACGTTTAAACCATGTTAATTTTGTTCGATCATATTTGAGTGTGCGCATCGGAAATCAAAATTAATAAATGATCGCTAACCTTTCAGGTAGTTTTCCTGACGGAAATTTTTGCAACAAGATATTTATCATAATTAGTTTAAACATTAGAATTAGATAAAGATTTGTATTTTCAAACTCTGGCGTGATTTCGTGATAAAATTTTATCGTTTATTGGTTATTTTGGTAAAAATGACTTGTTGGGGCAATGCATAGACATGCGCGGTTCATGCTACAAAATGGCGATAGATCTTGATGCTCTTCAATCTGTTAATTGATTTCTCAGAGAAACTGTATGCAAAGCAAGGTGAAATGGTATCGGGTGTTTCGAAAGTTAGGCTTTTAATAAAGGTTTGGCATGGGATTACGGAATGCTTTTTTCGCAAAAATGTTGATTCGCACAAAAAGGCGGATAGATTAATTATTGCAATTCAAGGATTTTATTATTACTGCAGAGATTGTAAAAAAAGAGGGTGCCTACAAATTTTATGATTTCTGGGAAATGAATTATCCCTTTGTTTCAATATGTTTTTGACTCGTTGTTGGGCGGAAAAGATCATTGTGAAACAAACAATGCGATAAAGTAATATATCTAATCGAGCTATAATAAGATGCATCTATTATACTAGGTGTATCTATATGATCTCAGCTTAAATCCGTATTCATGTGGACTATGTCAAAAATTTTCCAGAGTAAGAGGACCTAATATAGTTGCAATGATCGATGAAAGTTTGTAAGAAAACGCCCATAAAAATGAAGATTCAGGGATTATTATGGTTAAAACTTATCCATAAAAATTAAGTTTACATTACTCGTGAAAATTCGCAAAAAAATGACAGCACCATTTATAAAAATGTGTATGCGTACATTTTTTTGTTTACTTTTCTATTTTTCACTTGCTTTTAATTAAAATAAATGTAATATTATTTTTTTAAATTGATGAGAACATTTTTTACGTCTTTCGTATTTTATGTAAGAGAGTGACGCTATTTTGCCTGTGTTCCAATGTATCCTTTTCTCCCAAATTTTATTGAATGCATATCATAATTTGCGTTTAACAGAGTTTAAAATTTTTTTTTATAAAAGAGTACTTTTTCTGAAGAATCTATCAGTCTAAGCTTTTAGTGGTAAATTGCCGAAGAAAATAATATTTAAAAAATGTTTGTGCAATTATTCAATCGAAAAGAAGTTACATGAAAAAATTATGCATTATTAGAATAAAAACTACAAGGCATTGCCACAACCTACATCATTTATAATTTTACAACTAAAATGAAAAAATTGTGAAGATAATTTTTTGAGATGATTAAACCTCATCTATTGTCACGGGGTAAAAAAAATTTTTAATAACGGTACGTTTCAAACGAATAAAAATCATGTCTTTAAATGAATCACAGCAATAATCCTATGTTTTCTAAAATATTTTGCTGACATTTGAGAAAAATATCGCCGGTTTGAGACTTGCACATAATCAAATCCTTATATTATTAATAATTTAATTATACAAATAAGGAAAGCTATATACATAAAATAATAAAAATTGTTCGTTAGATTTGTGAAGAATGGTATTGTATTAACTTATACAATTCATTGTTCACAAAATGTAAAGAAAATTTTATTTTTATTATGAATAATTAATGTGTTTAAAGGCATAATTTTAATCAAAACCATACCAAAAACTGTTTTTTTTTTAATTTTGGAATTTTAGGTTTCAAACGGACAGAGGCACGCGTTTATTGTCTGAAAATTTTGAATGAAATTTTTATTTCATTGTAATGAAACTCATTACGAATTATACCATAAACATATATTAATAAACAATTAAAAGTGAAACATAATTATACAGTTATAGAACGAGCAATGGTTTTGTTATTTTACACCTTAACAACTAAATTTTAGACGATAAACTTTTTTTAATTTGTTATTTCAAAAAAGATACCGTTTAAATATTATGGTTAAGTAACTGAAACGGTTTAGAGTGGAGGATTACATATTATAAACATGCGCATTGATTAATTTATATATTATTTGAAGGCGGCAACAAAATTTAAGATGAGGAAAATGCATACCTGTCCAGGAAGAAGTTTAGCTATTAATATATCAGAGTGAACAGGCCGAGGAGGATTATTCACAAACTTAATTTTATGAAAATGAATGTACTATATCTTTCTGGTTCCCAATGGGTATCCACTTTAAGTGTTTTGAATATACTCAATAAATTTTCATTTTATTACCATTTCTATCGACAAGTACTGCGGAACCATCGGCTATATCCTTATCTCCTGCTTTTGCCCCGTTGACTTTGAGTTCGAAAACAATAGTTGAGTCAGGATTGGCTTCGGTTTCCCCAGAGGTAGGGAAAGAAAATTGAGTTGGATCAGCCACAATTGGAATAAGACCAATTCGAGCTGCTAATATCTTTAAATAGCAATTGTATCAACTAACTTCATCTTGTATGACTGATGTATTATTTTCCATTAGAACTTTATCGATTGCCATGGTTGGTACCTGTTTTTAGTTATCACATTTGCACTTCAGATAACAAAATTCGTCTAATGGCATTTGCCATTGATGTATCGATATTTTTCATCTCAAATTGTATCTCCTCTTCATTATAATTTTTTATTTTTATTTCAGGCTAAACATTATTTCGCTTATTTTACTATCACATTTTCTGTAATATTTGGAATGCTTGCCTGTTATTCAAATAATTTATTAAATACTCCATCTATTTTAAATTCTTTAAGAAGGTGTGTTGATGTCATGTGGATGGCTAGTTCGTGTTTATGCGCACGCGTTGGCTAAAAAAATATGGCCTTCATTTCTTAAAACTTTATCAATATTATTGAGTTATGATTTAGCGATAGTTTTGGTTGAACTTTTTAATGATTATTCCCACATTTTACGTCGGACGATATAGGAATACATTAGGATTTCTAATATCCATATTTCAAAAAGAAAATATTTTTATTCGAGAAAACTAGCTATTTAAATAATATGAATGAAAGCAAAGGGTGAAGTTCATTATCATTTAGTACAAAGAGAGCTTTTTTTATTCAAAATTTATATGCGATTCTTCTCTTGTTAATAAAATTTAATATTTCCCATTATGTCCCCAAAAATAAGTTCATTTTTATTGTTACAAGAGACTAACTAGAAATAATTAAGTACAAACAAAGTTGAATCTGACTTAATTTTTATCCCATAAATATAATCTATGGACGCCAAAAATTTAAGATATCAAAAAAATAAGCAAAAAAAGGATACACTTTTCTACCCATATGATCCCTAAGCATGGCCAGCTTAAAGCGAGAGATCAGGAAAAAATATTCAGAACGTCGCTTGAAAATTTCAATAGCAATGCCATAAATGCAATTGGTTCCTTGAATTAACGCATAATAAAAAAACTGAGGGAATGAAACAAACATAAAATGGTTATGAACGATAAAGAAGATTTATAGAATTTTTTAAATTTCAGTGAAACTGATAGTGTATTTCAAATTTTTAACTATTAAGAAACCAGAGTATATATCTGATCGAAGAAACAAAACAGAGAATGATGGTCGGAATATTTTTTAAACGATGAATATTAGCCTTTCACATTTTGAAACATTTCAATATTTAGGAGCATCTAGGAATTATTTTAAAGAATATAAATAATGTGAGTTGAGAAAACATATTTAGAATTGATATAGCTTCATTAAAAGGACAACTATACTTTTTAGAAAAAGTAAATATTTGATAATTTTGTTCAAAATTATTTTCAATTTTATTGCTATTTATAATTTAATTTATATTTATGAGACTTATTTCAAAATTTTCCTACTCTTGAATGTCTGCTAAATATAGATACTAATTTACTCCTGGAAGTCGTTGTTCTACTGTAAATTTTTTTATAAATGCATTTAAAAAAATAAACAGAGTCAATAAAATTTTTGTTCGGGCTTTTGTGTATTGTATATGAATATATAGTCATCCCATAAAATATAGTACCACCTAATATCGCCATTATTTTTTGCTCTAATAAAGAAATAGCAAGGTTATATTAAAGTGAAAAAAATATTCAAACCACCTAAAAATGAAAGTATAATTAATGTAGCATTGGCCCAAGTAAACTAGAGGTAAAAAAATATTAAATAAGTAGAAAAATAAAAACAATTTTTGAAAAAAGTGAACTTTATAGAGTCAAAAGGTGTAGGGATTTCCAAAGAATATATTAGGGCCGGTCTGTTTAAAAGAGAGGATCTGAATATTAATTGTATTAATGAATCTAATGGATTGCTGCAATGCTTTAATGAACGTTATGTCTTTGAGATATAAATCCTGAATAATTCTACTTTTTTTTCATTTTAAAATTTTCGCAATTCGATTTTTATGAATTAAATGTTTGTCAATAAATTTGGAAAAATTTATTGCAGAAAAACGAAATAAAAAAATTCATTTGAATTAAATTAACATTTAATCACAATATAATTGAATACAATTAAAGTTGTTTTTTTATATTCCATCAAAACAAGAATTGCCAGATAAATATTACATTCCCCATCACATAACGCTACTCCCTTTATAGCGCCAATATTTTTTTAATAACTAACAGGGGGATATTCTCTCAGATTACTCTATCGTTTTTTGAACCTAACATTCGTGTTTAAATAATGTATTAGGACCTCAATTATAAATATTTTCAACTACGAATAAATCTTAATTAACATGCTTATGGTAGGCGTTCTCAAAAAATCTTAACCGTGCAATTATTTTTGAGTTCAGGCATTTCCTTATCCGTGATAATAAACTAGATATGTTTAAAAAATATTTTTAAAATCGATTAAATATTCAAATAACATTTTTCGATAAGCCAAAACATAAAATATCTCAAATATTCAAAATCGCTTGTTTTTGGCATACAGATTTAGGCTAAAGTTCCAACAAAAAATGTCGTCATTCAACTTTCCTCTTTTATTTTAAGTATTTGATTAAATAAGTCTTAGGCTGCCTCTATTATGAAGATTTCATTATCGAAGGGCAAAATATTCTTGGTTATAATTGATTTTATCAAATTTCACAAATATAGATGTTTATAGCCTGGTTCGGCAAACTACGGACAAAGCTTAAAACTACTTTTATAATTTCCGATTTCACAATTGTAAATATATGCGCTATAGATGTTGGCTAACAGTTAAATTAATGAGTTAAGTGGTGTAACTATAAATTACTTTCTTACAGCTATGATTTTAAGATATTTGTAGTGGCCTACTTTTTTATGTTTTTTTTATATTCGGACTAGAGGTCTAAAAGCTTACTGGTCTCGTTAGAGAGGAATATCACGGCCCCCTATTCTGCCCAGATACAGACGCCAGATAGGAACGACTGCCAAGCTTTAGCGGTAGCGTAGGGGTCTCCCCCACTAAACGCCACACCAACCCATTCCCTCTAGGGACGCCATATTACAAAGGGCATTGGCCAGCAGGTACATTTTTATGTAAAAACAACTTTTTATCAAATGCAGGAATATAATATTTACTTCTATTTCCCCCTTATCAACATTAACCTAATAAAGTATATTGTGTATTTCAAATGTATGCTCCTCGAATTTTTTCGTCTAAGATGTTTTGGCCTAAAATCAATTTCATGCATTACTGAGTTGAAAATCGGTTCACGTAATTCATTTCCAAATATCCTATGTTAGAAACACAATCAGTTAGAACTATATTTAAATCGGTATATTCTAATTATTTTATCGCATCAATTTCTTGTAAATTTTGTATTTATAAAATTTTAAATGAACATGGTATCGTAAATACTTTATAAATTATAAACTTGTCAAGTGTATTTTCAGTTTAAAAAATGCTAATAATCAACGCATACAATAGTTGATTTATTAACTATTTTAGATTCACATGAGAAATGTTGAGGAGATCTACTGTTAAGGCTAGAAAGGCATATTTTTCACAACAAAAATACAAGGGTGTTTTTTTTGGTACGGTGCAGATTATGAAATAAAAAGATGTCCAGCAAGAGGCCACATTAACAACAAATTCGTTGTTAAATACTCAAGCAATCATGCACACGCTCCGGAGTTAAGTAATATCAAATCCCGATCTATGGTTAATAACATGAAAGATTTTTCAACCTCATCGAAACAAATTATTGCAGAAAGCCAAATTAATGTCTCCCAGTGAGTAGTTGGAGCATAACCACTCATACCTAGTTTGAGGATTTTATCCAGAAAATTAGAAATGATTCAAATATCTCATCCACAAATCCTGCAAACTCAAGAACTTCTACTGTTCCAAATGAATTTACCTTTACCTTAACAAACGAAAGGTTTTATTGGTTAGTGGAATGAAATTATTACTATCGGATGATCATCGTTGTCACCGATAGGAATATGGAATTATTGTCAAATCGATCACAATGGTATTGCAACGCAATCTTCAAAACTGTACTGAACATCTTTTTCCAGGTTTATATCATCAACTACAATTTTAAAAATCATCGACAACATATAAGCATATGTTTTAATAATTGCTCGATATTAAGAGACTTAAACCCTAAAGCGTTTTTTTTTAATTTTGAAAAAAAAAAACACTAATTGCATCAAGGGGAAAATTTCAAAGAGCTCAATTAAAAGGAGGCTTCTTTCATTTATAAAAATCACTTTTTCCCAAAATCAATGAATCCCCAACTGTACGCCATAAATACTCAACTGTGCCAAATTACGCAATTCACAACAACAGGTTATTCAGTCTAGCATTTATTCCACCAATCGATTTTTTTACGGGTTAGAATTATTTTTGATCCCACCGTTTTATTTAAGCGAGTCTGATATTCTAAGATGAATTTTACAACATTTTGACGATACTTACATTGGAAGAACTATGTTTACCCATAAAAAAGTTCAATGTACTCTGTTTTTTTTTGGGAATTTCTATGAATCTACTCTTAACAAATAAGGCACAAGATATGGGCATAACGTATTTGTCAATTTTGCAAGCTCAAACCATCCGTACAATGTGGAAATTTATTAATATTTTGAAACCGCAGTAAAGTTTACATGAATTCAAAATAGGACAGTTTTTAGCCGGAATCAAACTAACTTCAAAACACAGACAAAATAATGAATACAATAAACGTCTTCGAATAATAGTTAGTTCATATTCAAGAGATGATTTTATACCCTACTCTTTTTGCGTTTCTCAAATTATCCATATGAACTTATTGATAAATTATCGATTCAGTTTAAGAACATTCTTTAAAAATTCCTAAATATTTTTTTGTTGATTATTATCAGTATAAAAAATTAAAATTCCCGCCTTTCTACTGAATTGAACTTTTATAAGCCAAATGTTAACAAGGGTTAATTTTTCAGCAAAAAGTAAACGATAATAAAAATAAACTAAAATAACCATATTTAATAAAATGACAAATACCCAAAATAATAATTAAAAATAAAATAAAGAGTGGTTTAAACTGTTCTCTATATTTATGTTTTCCGAACAAATTTCACTCTTTATGAAATTTCGCTCAGCTAGCTTTTTCTAACTCGTTTCGTTTTACTGATTTATCGAGTTTTCAAATTTTCAATTAATATTATACTGCAGCTAAAGACGAATCAATAAACTTTGAAACGATAAAAAAATATCTGAAAAAGGGGATAATAATAAAAATATTCAAAATGGGACGAAGGATAACAAAATATTGTTATTAGTCGAATTTAATCATTTCATTGACTCGCGAGTCCATACCCTTGTGCTAGAACATCCCTAAAGAGAAGAAGTTGGGTTTAAAGTTTGGTGGTTCAGAGTCCCAACCTATTACCTATATTGGCAGTGGTGTCTATCTGGCGTCGCCCTGAACTGGATGGGGGATCGTGTAAACTATTTCGAACAAGATCAGTAAGGTTTCCCACATCCAGTCCGAGAAAAAAAAATTAATTTGCCCAGAACATAATTTGATTAATTTAATCACAAAAAGGCTTGTGAGAAAAACAATTATAAACATACAATTTAAGTTTAACAGAGAATTTTATGTACAAAAAATGTATAAAAAGTCTAGCAAAATCATGCTTGTATTTTTTTTATATTTTTTGCTGAAGCCAAAATATATTTTTTTTAATTTAAATTTTATTATTCCAGAAAATAATGTAGAATAAATGCCAGCCCCAGACAGCTATTGAATTATTTTAAACTACCATGTAAAAACCTCTGAGAGAGAAAAAATTGTGTGCTAAATTAAAAAAAATTAAAAAAAACCTCAACTGATTTTCTTATCTAGATTCTAGCTCCAATAATCTTCGGGAGTATTAGACCATTAAGACAATGTATAAAATATTAAGAAATACCATAAATGAATAAAACACTAAGCCTGTCACAAGTCCCTTTTTTTTTATTTTATTTTCTTTAAAGTTTTCGAAAATAAAGTTTGATAACTGTGGATAAGACGCCTTCGATCAATGGATGGCGAAAAATCTAAATTTCATTTTACTCCCAGCCTAAACCCTTAAGATCCGTATCCATTTGTACTTGCTTCTCAACGAAATTTGATGAACAAAAATAGAAAATTTTTTTGAATGAAGGAAAAATGTAGATTTAAAATATTTTTACAACAGTCAATTGATGTTAATTTATTATTTCGACTCATTACTTCATCTCCAACGAACTCATTTAAAAATAATGGCTGACTTCTGATCTAGATCTATAGGAAAATCGTGATTAAATAAATTGAGGGCCGTATCAAAATATGAAATATATTATCATTACAAATTTTTAGTTATTTTCCAAATAGTTTTTCCATCTTCGTTTAGCCTTTTTGACGATATTGCTTCAATTTCATTTTGAATGTGGTTTTCAAGTTTTTGAAATATTTCCGGCCTATTTATTTAAAATATTCTTTCTTTGAAATAAAATCTGGTGTAGTTAAGCTTGGAGAGCTAGTGAAACTCTTAAAAATCTGAAATTAAAACACCATAAAATATATACGAGTTAATAGAATTTTTATATCATACACCCATCTTTTTGCAACCCCCTATTCAACAGTGGCGTTCGAATAATTCCTATGCAGCGTTAATAAACGATCATTTGTCATTTTTTTGAAGAAAATAACCAGGCGAATATTTTCAATGATTACTCCTGGAGTAATAATAATCGATGTCCTATTTTTCTTAAAAATAAAAAAATGTCAGTTCTTTCTGTTTATGTACATTTTTTATGAGAAAATTTAACCTTCTTTATAAATAATTTTCAAATCATAGTTAGCATAAACTAAAAATAATGATATTATGGTAAAATATTTTGGTTGCATGACTTTTGTCGAATTTTTACCTATTCCTCAAGATCTGATATACATCCATTAAAACAGTCGTAAATGCCTTTAAAAATTTCCAATATTTACATGCTAATTAAATAATTAGAAAAACACATAATCAATGAGTTCATAAAAAAAGAATCTATTTTTTTCAGAATAATTACAGAATATCTGTAATTTGTGAGTAATATACATCTGTATTTGTTTCTTTTAATAAACCTGAATTATTTATTCGTTTTTTTTGTAAACCTGACTGCAATGTGAATCAGATTAATTCATACGGATTCATAAAATAAGGAAGGAATGCCATTGCTGTTTTTCTAAAAAAGGTAAAAAATTTTCTCTTTTATTTTTATTCGAATATGAGTCATTCATAAACATCTTTAAATTGACGTCAACACGCCAATTTTTGATATTTACAATCTAGTCATAAACGATATTTTAGATCCACCTCCGATCTAAATGATTGGGGTAAGGGACGAAAAATCGCTAAGGATCAAGAGAACGTATTATGCTTTGATGTTAAAATAATTAAAATGCTTAATAGTAGCATTGGGAATAAAATATTGAATTGAGGAAATACTAAGAGAATTTGCAAAATATTTTTAGATGCAAAGTTATGATCAATTGCATTTATTTTTTATCTTCGATGGGATGTTTAAAATTTTAGTGATTTCGTTCAAATAGATCTTCACGGCCTCCCAGTGTGTGCCAATCTCAAGACATTCAGCGTTGATTTGGAGGTTCACGAACTAAAAATCTCATCCCGTTTATTCGTTTCAAGGAAAACAGTACCCCACAAACGTTGCGTCGCGAAGTAAGTTCTAAAATATCTCGTTCTGTACTGCTTAGTATCAACTGGATGTAAGGAATTCTGGCATCCTCACAATACTTAGGAAAATTCTTTTTACAGATAACAACAGCTCTTGTGCTGCCTGGATTACCGCTACGCAAACGGGTTTAAATATTCCCCTCCGTTTCTCACATCCTTCTTAATTATTATCAACAATCAGGCATGTGTTTTTAGATATTGGCTGATTGACAATTTGGGGACTATAACAAATAAGTCCCATTTGTAATTTGGATAAACCTTTCCATTTCATTTTTTGTACAAAACATCAAAAGAGCGATGGATGTGAATATCTATTTGATAAAAATCTTATAATTGGATAGTTCAGATGTAAAAACAATCAAGAGGCGATTTTTTTATCAGTTTCAAAAGTAAAGAAACTCACAAGTTTAACCCAATAATTATGAGATATAAAAAATGGTTCGAATAATCGAATTTAACCAATGCGGTAATTGTAAAGAATGGTCAGATTAGGTTATTGCCATGGCAGTCAAGGGTTGAGATTGAATCTTTTAAGTTAGTTATTCTTCACTGGGTGGGTGGGGACAGAATAAAATTTATCAAGCATACTTTTTTTTTATCATGTTCCTGTCTAGGTTAGTGTAATCGACTGGTATATTCTATTTTATAGTGAAAATTAAAGTTCCCCTCGCTTCCATTTCTGAAAGACCCTTTTTAGTCAATCTATTAGCTAAAACTTCACTGCTAATGGTTCCGTCAGATATTTTACTACACCATGGGAGAAAAATGTCAAAACGCTTAGGGTGTAGCGCCCGCCCAGTAATTGGATCAGAACCAACGAATTAAGGTAATAGATTAATTGTTGGAAAATGTCAATTCAACAGATCAAACCGGATATAATAATAACAATAGATCTGTAAGGGCCAAAAACAAAAGATTACTCAACAAGAATATGTTGGACCTTTAATTCAATTTAAGACAACAAAATAAAAGTTGAAAATAATACTAACTTAATCTACAATTCATAATGGTCGATACTCTCCACAACATGTTATAACATTTCGATTATTAAAATTTACAGCATAAATAGGTGTTCGTTTGGTGTAATAAGCAGAGAGAGGTTTATCAACATATTTAACAACGTCTGTGTTTTCCGAATCGAGATAACTGTTGATGCAATTCTTAATATTCCATAAAATAACGGAGCAATCAAGACCACCTAATACATATATATTTAATAGCTAATACCAGTTGCAAGAATTTGCTGATCGTAACTAATAGACATTGAAACAACAGGAGAAGTGTGAGACAAAAGAGTAGCTGCTTTTTTAGCTTCTGCTATATCATATAAATGAACGGCTCCTTCTTGTTCTAACAACTATTTTCATATAAACTAACCCCCTATGTATAAAAAGCGTCCATCCGGTGTGAAGCATAAACTACGTATCTCAGACTAGTCATGCATAAATAATAAATTTACTTTAAAGCCCGAAAAAAGTCTAACTGACATGCCGGAGACTAAATCCCAGATCCGAACAGTTCTATCTATGGATCCCGTAGCAAGATAATTCGAATTAGGATGAAACTTGGAGCACAAAAATTAGACAAAAGAAATACGTAAACATCCGAATAATGACCAACTAAGAGTCTCAATGGAGAGTCGTTCTCAACAGACCATAAGCGAACTGTTTGATCATTACCACAACTGGAGAAATAATAACCCCGAGGACTAAATTAAAATTATATTCAAAACCAAAATTGTACATCCCAAACTACTGATACATGGCCTTTGTATAAAGAGAGGCATGAATGGGTATACATTTGCCAAAGTCGAACTACAAGTTAAAAAAAAATGCTAAAACTATGCCCATCTGAGGCTCCACTCAATAAAAGCGTATTATATGGATTAAAACAAAGACCATAGACACTTCCCGAATGACCCTCAAATGTACAATTATCCGGGCAGTTCCTGAGAGTGAACAATATCATATACCGTTCGTTAAGAACCTTGTCATAAATATCAACTAAAAATATATATTCAGACACAAACATGAAGATTTATCATTTTTTTGCAATTCTTCGATTGGTTTATACATTTTTAATTTCTGAAATGTCAAAGACCATATCTTAATGGTGGAATTTGACATTCCAGCAGCCAAGAGGGAGGAATCATCAGTAAAAACAGTGTTATTTGTTCTAATCCGTTTAGATGGTAATAAAAACTTATTCCTCGAATTTAATATAGTATACACACATGCGGACGGAAGAGATGCACTTAAATTTTGCCTGCTGGCGTTATCGGCCCATTTATTCTGCATAAAGGTGCTCTCAAACTCAGTCCTAGGCTTATTTTTTTGGCAAAGATACATATCATAGTAAGGGATTCGGCTAGATTCGGGGCACACCATGTGATTAGCAAGTTTATTATATGCTAATGGTGAATTACTAAAACCAACATTGTACGGATGTATCGGATTTTGACTTATCCGTGCTCTCAGACTCAGGAGTTGGGACCCCATATAGAATTTTAGCTCGATTTGCTGAAAATGATTACATTTTACTTACCATCTAAGGGACTTTCTCCTAACATTGAACCCACCTCCTCATAAACCTTTGTCTTGGACCGTGTTTTATGATGAACTAAATGTTACTAAGAATATTTTACCGATCACACGTATATTTTGAAGTAAAATTTGCATGATTATGGCATACTCTGAGGAGGACTAAAACTTTAGAGTCTTAAAAACCTCGATTATTTTTTTAAGATAACTAAAAGAATCCTCGCTCATGGTCACTGTAAATTTATTATCACTAAATAAGCACATATTTATATACCAAAGAGCATTTACGTAATTAGACTCACATAAAACATCATAGCCTGTGATGGTTTGTAGTATTTTTAGATCATTCTGATAAAAATTGTCCTGAATGGATAAAAATTTGTTGAAAAAGTCGATGGCTTTCACATTAATGGCGTTATTTTACCCATTTTTGAATTATTCTTGCAGATAAAATGCAGGAAAAGATGAACAAAAACTGGTAAAATGACTAATGACGCTTCTGACTAGGAATTTATTTAAAAAAAGTTACTTTAATTGATTCAGAGGCATTTTGAATGTATCGCACGAATGTGGCGTAAATTTCAGGTATTTTTTCATCATCAACTGCGCTTAATGTATAATTTTTAGAAAATTACCCTTCAAGACATAAAAGTGTTCGAAAATTATCAGTTAAAGGTAATTCGTTAGATGATTTCAAATTATTAGAGCTCACATTTGCCTCTATAAGCAGAGTCTTTAAAGTGCTCTATTTTTTCGATATTTTCAAGTATACTTTTAAATTATGCTTTAGTAAAAGATCATATATCAGAGAGATAGATTTATTATCCTCCATGTTTAGATCCCAGGCATGCGCGACCATTATTTGTTTATGATCAATTAATGTTGACAATATATTGACATCATTTATATTTTTAATTTAAATCGAAGCTCCAATGTCTTTTTATCTCGAATTATTTAGAATCACTAGGGACTTATCTTGATAAAAAAAATAAGCGCCGAAAATATCATTTTTTTTATTACAAAACTTAAATACCCAAAATAATACATTTAAATAAAAAATTATTTAAATTCTATATCGAGGATTAAAAATTGAAATATGAAATCTTACGCTTTTCAATAACTTCATTGTCAAAAAGCTGACAATACTTTTTATTATTTTTAATTGCTAAATTACAAAAAAAAGTATCAGATTTTTTCATGAAAGAGTAATTTTTATTTTCTAAAATTCGGTTGTGCTTTATGAATATTCTATCTTTCGCCTTTTTATTCCACATAAATTTTTAAATAAAATATTTTATGTCCACAATTTAAAAATAATTTTTGTGGGGAAAAAATTTCAATAAAGTTGCAACAGTTTTACGAAATTTTCTAAAAAAGGCGGCCATCCGCCGTTTGAGCGATTGCCAATTGTCGGCTGCTTCAACCGTTTAGTCTTGACTCAAAATTTTTAAATTATGCTGCTACTTCTCCTTAATATTGTTTTATTATTGCAAGAACCTAAACTATTTAGGATAAGATTCTCAAATAGAAAGCCATCGAACATCGCAATATTACCAAAAAAAAGTGCAATTTCAACTATGTTTTGACATCGAACGAGGATTAACAAATCTTAGGTTATCAAGAGCGACGAGAACCGAAAGACATTGGGAAGCATTGATTAAATTAAGGGGCATGCGCTTTGAGTGCATGAACTTCTAAGGTTAGAATAACCAAGTTTCTCATCTATCTTTTTTGATATTTACCTGACCACATTTAATATTTCTTACAGTAAAGGTTTAAGCTTAACGTTTAACGAGCAATTGTACAAACAAGCGAAATGAAATTCCCCACAAATTCTTAATTTGCTTTAAAATTGCAATC
>SGJC01000619.1:0-14853 GCA_009887335.1 Henneguya salminicola
CGTAAACTCTAAATTACCACGATTCATATAAATGTATACACTTTTAATATTTCCGCTTTAATTTTATATGATACTTATAAAAATAAATACTTTTATAGAATCGTAAAAATTAAGATGGGTCATGTGTCGTCTGCGTACTGCAAATTAAGGTTGCCTTATGTAATTTTTGAGGCTATTACAAGAAAATGTATATGTTAAATAAAATAAAAAATTTTCCCGCTGAGAAATAAAAGTATCTTTTTGGGTATGTGTTTAAGAAAAGGGGATTTAAATATAAATTTTAATAAGAAATATAAATAAAAAAAAGGAAATATTTCATGAGGACTAACACACGCTGAGATACCGAATCTCGTTCCTGCAAGACAACATCCTTTTAATTTTTTCTTTGTGGAAATAAAGAATAGTAAGACAAAGTTTATAAAATGGAATACTCACTGATAATTTTTTCCCTGTTAAAAAACAATACTGAACTAGCCGTATGCTCTGAAAGCATAAGAATGTACTCAAATAAGAGGAGTAGAAAGAAAGTGTCTTTCACGAACTCTCCACAAGCCTTTGATAATTCTGTGATCTGTGTATTTATAAAAAACATAAAAAATCGATCGAGTCGATATTCGAAAGTTGAATTTTATTACCATGAAATATTCATATCGAGCATCTTACATACACCATCTACGGTCAAAAATGTATATTAAAAAAATTTTTTTGACGCTTAAATTTTAAAAAAAAACAAAGCAGGGTGTCCGTATTATTAATAAAGATTGTGGAAAACTGATTTTTAATTTGAGATTGGGCACGAACTTTTATGAATTGTTGCGTATAGTTGTACATCTCCCTTATGCTTGGTCAAGAGTTAAAAGAATTGTGTAAAAACTTTGACGGGCTTCAGTTTTCTGTTGTTGCCTTTAGATAGTACTGTGATATTTTAAGATATAATAATTACGCATATACTATACGTTGATGTTTTTTTGAAACTAATTAATGTAAAATATTAGAAACTATTGCAAAAATAAGGTGGTTACTTTTAATTAGCTTAAATAAAATCGAAGTTAAGGATTGCTAAATAAAGGTGAATTGAGTATATTTCATCTGACATTGTCTTTGAAAACTAAAAAAGTTTGCTACAATTCGTATAAGTTAGTTTTATGCAACTAAATTTTCATTTAATTTTCCGTTCTAAAATTGGTGTGAGCGTAAGTTTAGAAAAAATAAATATGGGTTTAACATGGAAAACAGGATGTAACAACGTTCAATTGTCTAAAAAGAGTTATTAAAAATATATGAAAATTTAATGGACGCAGATAAAAATTGATAAGTGTTATTAAAATGTGATGCTTCAGTTTATATCTCTGTAGCTTTATCGAGTTAAAAGAATAATCCTAGGAAGTATTTAATATCTTAAGTCAACAAGGAACCTGATAAGTCATATAAAATAACTCTAATAGTAATAGAAAGATGCAGAACCCTTGGAGGAATAAATGAGATTTTAAACCTACCTATTAGAGGCATATTTTGTGATAAAGACTGACTATAACCATAAAAGTACCTGGCCCAGTCCAAATAAGGTCAAAAAAGAAGATCAAAATACAGCTGAAAAGATCCTATAATCAAAATATAAAATAACGAAAACTTCTTTTTGATCAGTTTTTTAAACTCTGATGTATAAAGAACATGAACAGTTTAAGAACAAAAATATCGACTGAGTTCTTAAAAATTTCAAATGTTGGAAAAACTGGTAAAAATCTCTCTTAAATTAATTAATTAAGAAGGAAGAAAAAAATCAAAGAAAAAGTACCCGTTTACAAAAAAATTGAAGGAAATATTTTCGACTTAAAGGTTGTCCCATACTTTGATAAATTTTATCATGGAGAAGTGTCTTTAAAAAAAAAGAATGTTCTTACGAGAAGGAAAGAATCTTTAAATTAAGACATGAATCATTTTTCTGACCAAAAAAAGAACAGAAAGAGACGATTTCGTTTCTAATTGAGACTTGTGCTTGTTCTTAAAGAAAACATGAGCTCCGAATAAATATATCCAGCCTCAAATACTTCCCGTCAATAAATTTTTTACATAGCAAGCCACCTTACCTTGACCTTTTCAAGAGTCTGGGCGGGGTAAGAAATGCCATCTCATGTTTATAGATCAACTCGTAAAAATTGATTGAAGAACAATACCACATTTCTGTTTGATATTAAATATTCACTGATACTATAATTTTGTTTAAATCAAAGAGCAAGAGCAAGTCTTAAAAGAATCTTATGGGGGCATATCCCTTTTTAAAATTCACAAATTTCCTACCGACTCTTAACAGTAAAACATTTATTTCTCTTTCGTCGCTCTAATTATGCTTCGGATATGAATCGAAATGCAAATCTTTTATATACAGGATGATTTTTCATTCTTACACATTTTACATAATTAAAGTTCAGTATTTAATAAAAAAAATTAATTTCCCGCTTGTATAAGTCGCAAAGGAATAAAATATTTACGCCTTACGTTGGCTTTTTTTATTCTTTTTGAATTAAATTGTATCATTCAAAATTTTAAATTGTACGAATTTGAAAATCAGGCATAAAAATTGGGACAGTCATAATATAATAAAACAAAACTTTATTGCTACAAAATTGTTGCAAAACTTTAAATAAAGAAAATAAAGCGGAAATGCGAAGGCCGAGAGTTTTTTCTTCTAACTATATTAATAATTCATAGGCCATTTTTGGCAAGATCTCAGCAAAGGTCAGGCTTTGAAACAATTCTACTTCTGTATTTAGATTTGACACCCAACAAAACTTGAAAAGCCCATTTCCCAAAGAACTGTTTTTCAAACCTCAAGAAATAGGCCCAAATCAATCTCACACTTACACAGATCCGACTGCAATAACTTGATCCTAAATTTACCAACGGAAATTGAAGAGAAACCAGTTTTTACTTCATAACTGTCCATTAGTTAGAGGAACTCCTCTTATGCATTCTCAGGCACATCTTCAATTTAGACAGTAAATAAAATTTATAGCAAGGGATGACGGGATGTTCGGTAAATTTGGAAAGTACGATTAAATTTCATCCCCAAGCATTTATAAGTGTAAATAAACAAAAATTATCACTGTTACCCTTATGTCAAGTTTAACATTATATTCCTCAAAGAAAGCAGATAATATTGGAAACATGTAAATACTATTCAAATTCAATATTTTTTAGCAGCGTTGAATTTTTATATAAAAGGATCAAATTTTATCAGAACAATACAGGCATGTTGCTTCTAGTGATAAATTTCACGCGTTCAAGGTGGCAGAGGTCAACCAATTAAGCTATCTTCTGCATTTTATTTTAATCGCTTAAAGATGTTGCGAACTACGGATTTGTTTTCTGATCAAACCACATTTTAGCTTATTCCAAAAATCGAATACGTTCAAAAATTTTACCACTTGAATACTCTCCCCCAGTGTGCAACAAATAAACGTTTTTAAACGTATCCAGCTTATTACAAACTTTCTAAACCAGTCCAATGTTTAAAGCACTCGTTTTTAAACAATTGACAACTTTTTTCCCGCTTTTCATGGCTTCTTGTGACTTTTGTAGAAGTGTCGTTGCTGCTACCATTTTCCGATGAATCATATAGTAGGTTCCAATCCATTCCGATTACTTTTTTTAAACCAAAGGTTGACCCAGCTCGAATCTTATTATAGTAAAGGCATTATATGTGTAAATATCACAACCCTTTTTTTCCAAGAGATTTTATGTTTTTTTAGAAATTTACCAATTGTATTAAATACATCTCGCGTAGATGTTGTCGATTCAAGAGTGTTGCAAAAAATAAATTGAATCTTGAAATCGCCATTATAAATACATTTTGCGTAAACCAGTGAGGAAAGTTTGCATTTTCTTTACATAAATCAAGCTGGATACTCAATATTATAAATTTGAAAGCGTTAATTTAATGGATCATAGTATCAATAATATTTTCAGACCTGTCAAAATATTCATCTGCTGACAGTGTCTGTTATATAAATATATAACACTAATTTTCGTAAAAAAATCGGATTTAATCATAACTCGAGATTTGTCTTTGACTGTCACGAACAGAAAATCTTCGGACGTGGTTGATATTTCTTGACTCTGGAGATTCTGATGGCCCCCAAATATAAAACTTTGACGGCTGCTTTTTGTTTTCAGGGATATTTTCCACCAGTATCGAAGCTGCGTTTTTAAAGCCGTTAGATTTTCTTTTCAATGTAAGGTATCGTAGGGGTATAATCTCAGATGCTTGCAAAAAAATTACGTTTCAGCTTATTTGTCTTAATAGATCCGGCAGATAGAACTTTACCAAAAATAATACTCTGAAGTTTCTCAATTCTAGCTGTAATTATTGAAGAAAAATACATACTTTAAAAAATCTAAATATTATTTTTTTTTCTTTACGTTATTCTCCTCTTCCTTCAATTTCAATGGCCCGATAATAAAAATATTTTATAAAAACTGTATCAACAAGGCAAACAATAAAAAGTTTGTAAATTCTTTAATAAGTTCGAGCATAGTTAGATTTTAATTACGTAACTAGGGATGCGTGTCTTCGTAGTGTTGCGTATTCAGTAAGGCATACCCTATTTGATTTACAATTTGGAAACAGTTAAAAATAATAAAGTTACAAAAATGAAAACATTTAAAATCAATTTGATTCAACTGTCTGTTAATTTTAAATGAATAAATTATAATTATAAATATTACTTAAATATGTTTGAAAAATAACAGGTTTAACAGATTAGAATAAACATAAACCTTAATTTTTGATGGGTTAATGTCACTCGTGCCAAATTGTTATTCGACCCATAAGGCGCTGCAGCCCATGTGTTAAGTCCGTTGGCTTGATGAATTATACTATAGGCTATGGGGTATAAAACCAAGATCTTGCTCAGGGCATACGGATGTAAAATGCTTCGCTAAAAGGGCCTGCAATCTATGTAACATAAATTTGGTCAACTTTCGGCAAGCAATACTCGAATTAGGATTTATTTGTTTATTCAGTTAGAAATAGCAGGTAGGAAAACCAAGATAAAGAGGGTAAACTTTACTCTTCTAAGAGAGTATACCGCAAGAAGTGAGGATCTAACCCGAAAGCTACTATTACGAAGAATCATACGGGCATCACAAATTATAGATATACCCGACTCCACGCCCCCACTACATTCACAAAAATATATTTAAAAATAGAAAAAAATGTTTACAATACTTAAAGATTTAAGAAAAACTTTAAGATAAAAATATTAAAGTTAGTCTTCTGGATGCTGGAGATAAAATAAAATATTAAAAAAAGTAGAACTACTTTTTAACAACTCTATCAGATACTTTACTAGAGTATTGTGAGAGAGCGAGATCAAGGTATACTGTAATAAGAATTAATGCCCATTTCCATACTTTTTGAGTTTACAATAACCCTTCTAATTTATTCCTGAAACACGATTTAAAAAGAATAACTAAAGCGAATCATAAATATATCAGTGAGATAAATGGTATATAAAATTTAAAAAGATGCCAATGGTCAGAAAATAATAATCGGTTCAGGTGAAGATTTCAAATAAATAAAAAAAGACACAGAGGGAAAATTATTTTTAAATATTATAAGAGAGGAGAAATGCTAAAAAATAATTAAGGCCATAATAGGAACGATCAATCCTATTATTTAAAATCCCTAAATCATGTTTTAATAAAAATTACACGAATACAAATTGCCTAGCTTGTGTACATAGTAATAATTGTCTCATTTTTGTAAAACTTACCTTCAAACAATTCATAATATTATAATTTTGTAGCAGCATAAAATTAAATTGATTTTTTTTAGATATGAGGTTAAAACATAAAAAAAAATGTTAACTAGATTACCAAAATATAAATAATTAATTCCTCCTTATTTGATTGTGGAAAGATATAATAAAATTATCACAAAATATTTGTTTATACGACGTTTCTTTATATTTTTCAATTGTCGACTGAGATAAGGAAACTGCTAAAATTTAAATAAACCATTGCTATGTTAACAAAAGCCCGAACTTGTTCTCTTTCAAACTGCTACCATATAGACACATTATGTCTTCAAGAGAAAATATTACACCAGACGCAAACAATATATATACTACTAAAGGCGGGAATCCTAAGGAGATGCGTCAATCCTGTGATAGGCAGCGTAAACCGCTGCGAGCAGAAAAAATGATCAAGATAATTCTAAATGAGCTTGCGCAAGTCTTTTCAAATTCTCCTCTAAAGATTTAGTGAGAGTATTAATCTTTATCTGCGTAAAATTATATAAATTTTTCACAACTGATAAAAATATTCAATTAATGGTCAACCTTCCAAAATAATATGTTTTCCCAGGTTTGCAAATGGCTTCCGTTAACAATACTCACCTATATTTATCCAAAATAATGAATATGTAAAAATTAAAAAATATTTCTTTGTTCAAAAAGAATCTTTCAGAATTTATTGGTATTTTTTTTACCAAAAAGAACAATGACGTACGTAATTAAAAAGCATGAAAACTATATTTACTCGCATCGCTTTATTTTTATATAAAATATATACTTAATGATTTATATAACTACCTTTTATTTTCTTGCATTCTTGAATAATTATCGAAAATAATTATGAACCTCTTCAAGTATTTTTGTTTAAACAATATCAAATCGCCGAAACGATAAATTTAATTTAAAAAAGAATTTCTGTGTTTAATTATTTACATTTCCCCTTATAATTATTAAGATATTTAGAATAAAGGTTAAAAATGTAGAGTTTAAAAAAATAATCGTTTATCGGTGGATTAAAGATGCTTTTATTTTGATAACGCCCTAAATTTCCATGAAAATTGATATAACTTCATTGGATTGTAGCACTTAATACTGATGTGGAATATGGTAAAATTAATGAATTTAAAAAAAGTTATTCAAACATCTACCTATTTATCAGATAATTATTCTGACAAGTAAATTTTGAATTTTAATATTTTTATGCTTTTTCAATTTTATGAAAACGGGCGAAGGTAGTAGAGTGAGAAGTAATATAGAAAATAATAGCACACACTTCTTAGAATGTATTTTTAATTCTACTTAAAAAGGCGGCTCAATCTTTTATAAATTTCAACAAGAAATGATAGAATTAAAATTTACTAATGGAGCACAACTATATTCATTATATTATATTGAAGACGATTCTTTATTTAAAATTATTTCTCATTGTGAAGGAGGGGATTCAATTTTTTTATGTCAAAATATGTTCACTCCGCAGCCGTTTATATATAATCATGGAGCCTTTATTTATTTCGATTCTATAAATTTAAAAAAATTTCAATTAATTATTATTTATGTGGAGCGAAATAATTTTGTCTGCCCCGGCTGTCTTCCTGTTTATTATGCAAACTCTATCACATTAAGTAACTGCAAATTCTTTTCAACAAGTAGGAAAGAAAACTGGTGAAATTAAGAATAACTATTGGAACACTACCTACTATGTTGAAAGTATATTTAAAATTATTAAACCTAGCAATTGATAATTATTTAGATGCAACTTTCGTTGTTGAGACAATTAAACACCAAGTATCATTCCACATGAATCAATTGGTTTACCGAGTAATTTGATATTCTGACATATAGTTGGAAAAAAAAATAGAATTTTCATTTTTATTCTCCTTTTATTGGCCTTTTACACCTAATATAATTATTATTACAGTGTTATGTATCTTATTGGGCATTTATTTATGTGTACCACTTATTCTGTATATTTTTTTTTATTATAATCATAGAAAATGCTGGATACATTATACAGCAGCAACCTCAAGAATAATACGAACGCATGTTCGAAATTTTTAAATTATTTAAATCATCTTCATACAAATAAGACTATTCTAATAAAATAACCTCTTAGCTTTTATAGTTTGTAAACCATTACTGGTCCCTAAAATAGTGGAAGTTAACCCCCAGATTGGCTCCACTTCCAAGAATTTAAGGAATAATATGAGTGTTATCCAGTTAAAATCTCTCCCAAAAATTCCCTCCGGTAAAATCCTAATAACGGAATCTAAATTCTCGAGATAAATAAACTCGAAAGTATCGTGTTTGGGGATGTTGATTAAAATAAAATATGTGTTTATAATATTATTGAAATTTCATATATAGGTCCTTTTCACACCCTTCGCTACATAAATGCCAACGAATTTTCTTTTTATATATGGTTACCTTGTCTTTGCAGTTTGACATCTAATCCCTGATATAAAAGAATTTATAGTTTTTTCATCCTTCATCATATTACATGTAAAATTATCGATTGAGTAGCCAGTGTCTTTTTTCCAAAGAAATCTTTAAATTATAAATTATTTGCTAAGATATTTAAGTTCCTATAATACGTCTTTGTTCTAAATTTAAATTTACTTAAGAGGGGGGTTGATGATATTTGACTTTGTTTCTATGTAAGAAATAAAACACGTAGACAATAAATAGTGTCATTTCTCAAAATCGAATTAAAATTAAACGCTATAATTTAGTCTTACAATCATTCAATGATATTTTCTTTCGAAGTATAAATGACATTTTAAGAATGGGATTAATATTCTGTGCGGTTCAATTACCAGTTGAACAAGATTGTCTTAAATTTATATTAAAGGCTGCAACATTCTTTTGATCATCCTAAAAAATTATTAAAATATTTCTTAAGCTTGAAATAAAATATTAACATTTACTACCCATTAAAATAGATGTCATACATATGTTTTTGCTGATAGCGAGTTGATTAAAACTAATATTTAGAATCCTTTTATTAAAAAATCTTAAAAATAATATAAAAATGAAGTGTAATTAAAATCATTTAGGTTGATGCCTGGGTTTATATCAGTCTAACACCACAATGTAGTAATATAAAGATTACTTGAAAAACCATAAAATGTGTCAACCACTTGCATTCTCAACTGAATACAACTAAATTATAGCAATTAATAGGGCGATCTATCCTGACAAGACAGATTTTATTCTGTAACGGGGGGAAATTTTTTGAGATCTTAAGACAGTAAAATGTTTGCAGCTTCAAATATTTTCTGATACTTTTTTTTTTATAAAAAAATATTATAAAAACCATTATATAGTGCTATCGTGTGTTTCCTTTTTTGGATATATTCCTTTAATCAATATTGGCATCCTTCCCATTAAACATAACACAACACTATAGGTATCCTTTTATAACAATAAAATTTTGTCTGTCATAACCATATTTCTCTGTACTTATAATGTTGTATTTATCTACTTTAGCTGATGTAGGAACTGTAAATAACCTTAAAGTATACATCAGCTATTCTTAATTGATCTATAAACCCGGTAAAAGAATTCCCTTTGCGTAAAAACTAGTTTTTTTTTCAACATCCTGGTTGACATTTTTTAAGTTCTGATTCTTCAAAAGTGTATTTATTACAAAGTCAGCTTTGGCTTATATATAATATATTATATAACAATATATTTGCTTAATAATGTTTGATCATACTTATGTTTATACATTAACATTATTATAAGGAGGAATAATCTTCCAGTGAACCGCTTTAATTGCTCAACATTAGTGTAGTATTTTTATAAATAGAAGCGTCCTATTGCAGATGTTAACACCGTTGTGAGTTAGATCGGAAAAGGTAAGCAACTCTGATGTATGTCAAACATTAGGAGAACAATTATCAAATTTATATGTAGTTTGGCTTGTTATATTAGATAATAGGTTAATTTATTCCACAAATACCAAAATCATAAATGGTATGGTCTTGTGGGAGCATGTCTTTACAGAGTTATAAATATTCTTCTTTCTTAACTATCCCCATTATTATATTTCTCAAAGAGCAACGATCATTGTTTCTTTTACGAACATACGAATTCTTAACATAAAAAACATTAATTATTAAGATAAATAGGGGTTTCTAATTTTCTTAAACTAATTTAATGAAAATATATTATGCAATATATCTTTTAATTAACCATTTGAATAAATTATTTCTCACCAAATTTAACTCGCTAAATAAGTTCGAATAAACTTGTAACTCCTGCCCCTTAGGCATACATAGATTTCTCAATGAACACATCAACCAAAATTTTCGTTTTTTTTACTCTTAAGCTTCAGACACTCCAAAAATATTCATCTATTGTTCAATATGTATTACACTTCTATTTTTAATCTTAAATTAATAATTTTTGTTCGAAAATAGTATCCCAATACACCTGAAATTTTTAAATCCTTAAAATATGCTTATAAATATTTATTTCGGAAATCTGATTCTTGAAAATGAAATAATTTAAATTATGTATAGAATTTAATATTTTTGTATGATGGAACTTATTTGAGATATCTCGCTTATGATAAAAATAAAATCTTAACAAAGAATTGCCGTTTTAAAATTAATATTTTATGGTTATAAGCGTGAGAATATTCCTATTGAGTATTGGCATGAGGATACTGTAGCTAATAAAATGTTAGTTTTTTTACATTATTTAAGTCGCACATATTGAGTACTAGCCTTTTAACCAATCTAGAGGAAAGATTCTATCATATCTGGACCAAGTCTATATTTATAAATTGTTTATGACTTATAAAATGTATTAAGAAAAGATCTTAAGGTGAATATATAGGTGTATTAGAAATTAACAATTGAATCTATTAATGTCATAGATATAAATATTCATTATTCTACAAGGATAATAAACGAAAGACTATCGAAAAATTCTTACACGGGCATTCAATCTATTAAATAATTTATTGGTAGAATTAAATAGTTTTTGTTTACTATTGAAGCATATGAATATAAAATTTATTAATTTAAATTTTATGATGCTGAGGAGTCTTCTATATTTTCTTTCCCTGATATATGCTGTTGTGTGCGATCTGCGTCAAGATGCGTAAATATATTTATCATTTTCATATAATTTTATAAAATATATACAATAAAAAAATAAAGCAAACTAAACTTATTTAATATTTGTTTTCGCATCCTAATTTTCTTCAATTCTGTTAATATAAATAAAATCTTTGTTTTAGAATGCGTTAATTTTTTGATGTTATTATGATATATATTAAATTTTTGAATGCTTAATTAAGTGCTAAAGGCATAATATCTTTTTTCCGATTTTTTTTGCAGTTAAAATAATAGACGATTAGCTATATTGTAAAGTATTGGTACATTTGTATTCGTTTCTAATATGCTGGTTTTAGGTCAATACATATAAAATTGAGAACAAATCTAGTGAAATATAAAAAAAACATTTCTGATTATTAACATTTGCATTTCAAATAAAATTTTGTTTCTTGGGGCGTTTTTATTATAATTATTTTTGCACAATACTGGTTATTACAATTTAAATTCATAAACAGAAGTAACAAGTAATATATCCTGTAATATCAGTTGCGACAGTTCAGAAATAACAGTTCAACTAAACTAAAAAGCCGGCTATTTAGTATTTTTCATTGCATATTACTTCTGTAACCCTTCCGTGTTTACGCGAGCTCGTATTATGGTAAAACCTTGTTTGATGACACCCGCAAGCATTCTTTCTATCCCTACAAAACTCATATTTTTGGGCTTTCTTTCTCGGTAACTATCACCAGCAATCTTTCTTGTTGTTAAGTTTTTCACTGAGGTCTCTGATTCCCGGCCATCTGCGTTTTTTTCCGCTGCCTCTCTTATCTTCCACAATTTAAAAGATATGCTGTTTTCTGTACTCAAGTACACCATAGGCCCTTGCCCATGATAAGCTATACTAGATAGATCTTATAGAGTATGTAGCTGTTAACGGTACCAAACGTTGTCATTAATTTATACCCCACACTCATGATCTACTTTCGCTATCCTCAAATCTACAAATAAATATTTTAAGCGAAGAAAACTCTTGCATAATATAGCCACTAGTTATTGAAAAATACTCTAGCCTACCCATTTTAACTTTATAAGGCTGTATATTAGTGATAGTATATATTTTACTTGATGTTGCATGGGATAAGAACAGAAAATTTTTATTATTCCAATGTTATGAGAAATAAATAGTTAAAGGTTATGTTTTTAAGTAGTTTTTTTTCCTGTTACTGACCACCCGATTAACTTATAACTGTAAATGAAAAATACTATATGAATAGGGCATTTCCTTGTTTATTCTCTCAATTGATATTAAAAATTTTAACTAGATTTTTTTTGAAATTTCAAGGATTATAAAATATATGAAGATTAATATTACTTTTGAAGAGACAGTTTAACAAAATTTAAGCATATATGATACAAATTAATGTTTAGGCGATCTTAAGTGTTCGTTGAGGTTTTTCCAAAAATAATACGAGGCGCTGGAAAGGGGAAGGTTTTTATGCATCTGAAGATAAATAAAATCCAGAATAAAATATCATATGATAACTATTACAACAATAAAAATTAATATTTTTTATTCAATTTAATTATAATATATACATAAAGAAATATATTTTTTCTAAATGATTGTTTCCAAAATTTACGGCCTTACAGCCGAGATGAGCGAGCAGCCCCATGCTTCTTTCAAGCAATAGCCAGTGTTTTATTTATTTATAAAAACCTATTGAATTATTTAATTACCAATAAATGTATAATGAGGAAAATAGTGTTTTTATAATATTTTACAGGCATAATGTTAAAATAGAGATAAGGAAGAAAACAAAAAAAATATTTTTAAATATTTTATTCGTTTGTATGAAAAAAAATCTATTACTAAGATTCAATCCTTATAATGGCCAACTTAAACAAAAAGATAAATTTTTTAATTACAGCCAGCTAATTAAAATATTTTAAAAAGTTTCAAAAATAAGGAATGTCTTGTTGTTATAGTCAATTTAATATTTAAATACACTCTGATCCCTTTAAAGAGAAAATAGGTTTATGGTAGTCAAATATTAAGGAACTATCCAAAAAAATGACAGGCATAAGAAGGATAGTAGTTTAAGTCTTGACATACTAATAACTCCCTTATCCCCCAGGGTTTATGCAGTGACTTTTACTGTCAGCTCATCCGTATTCATGTCAAAATATTGCGTTTGCTAATGATATCCGTCATCGTGATTGCCATATAAAGCTTCTCAAATATTTAGTTTTTTTACGAGGATAATTTGTTCTTTTTTCCATATTTTTTAAATTAAATAGCCTGGGATTTGGAGAAAAGGTAACGAAAAGTCTCCAAAATTACGTAAAATTATAAAATTACTCCTTCATAAGAGGAAAATTTTGTCAACCATTATGAAAAATTTAATAATAAAAAAGCAAGAAACCTGTAATTTTTCATTGGTGTTTAGAAAACATTTTTTACTCCCCTGCCAGATTCTCCCGGAAAAAACTAAATATTGATTGGATTTAAAGATGTAAATATGATATTTTATCTGCTTGGTGTGCAAAAACCGAACAATTATTCTTATAAGCTGCACTGTCGTTCAGATATTTGTAGTCAATCACCAGATAGTATTATTTTAACTTAAATTATTGAAACACTGGAACACTAGCATATTAATAGCACACCACTTAGTTTCTAAAATGACTTATTAAAATATAATTAGTACTTGATTTTTACCCCATTTCCATTTCTTATAGCAGCTTGATTTATAAATTCAGAGTTTAACAGATTATTGCACGAATCACTCTATAAAAGCGGCATTCTGTATTTCTTAAAGCTCGTAAATGCTTTTTATAAAATTCTCTCTCGATTTAAATTATTTTTATGTTAATCGATTAAAACTAATTTGCACAAATTACCTGTTTTTAATATGAATCAGTATCATAAAATGTTTATTTACAAGCTAACATAGTTAAATTTATTCACAACCAAATTACATTCATATGAAATATATAATTTGCCACAAATTAGCACACGCTCAAAAATATTAGGTTTTTCTAAAATTAGAATTTATCACGTAGCTTATTACGTCAACGAAAGTATATCATGAAAAAAAAATATTCAAAAAGATAATTTAATTTATTTTTCCACACAAATATTAGTTTTTAATCAATATTTTTTATTTTTAAAGATATATAAATTTTATATTATATTCGTAGATTTAGAATCCAAACCCCACTTTTAATGTAAGAAGTATATTTATGGGGATCAATATAACGATTTAAAATTTATAAAGGGAAGTAAAACATTTTATTGACTATTCGATATATATTTTGTGTAAACGATAGGGAGATAATATTATATTGATTAATTTGAAAATATACTATAAGATCTTTTAATAGGCGTTCGCATTTAACAAATTATGATAGGGATTTTGTGACAAAATGCACCCAAAACGAATGTATATAATATATTGCATCTAGAGAGGCTTTAAAAAGACTTTGATTCCCATATGTCCTATAAAAAATATTTTTAAATAATTACCACTGACAATTGGATCTCGCCATCATGGGCTGACGCCCATGACACAAAAAAAGTCTTCTTATAGTGGAAAATCTACTGAACCTTACAAAAAAAATTCTTTATGTACGACTATTCATACGTGTAGATATTAAAAATGAATCAGGAGCTTCCGAAAAAACGTGTGAATTTTTTTCCAACTTGGCCAAATTTAAAGGCTTAAAGAGAAATATAGCGTAATATATTCTAAATTTATAAATTCTTTATATTTATTCTTTTAACACTATATAAGCGATTTTAATAAAATAAAACAGAATTTTACTTATTGTTAAAAATTAAACAGGGCCTTATAAAATTATATTTATTATGAATATGAATAAAAACTCGAATTAAAATTTTCTTATGTCACCCTAAATATTTTTAATCATACAACAAATATAGGTATGTTTAAATTGGTGAGGAAGATATATATTTATTTTCTCCGTTTTTA
>SGJC01000620.1:0-12797 GCA_009887335.1 Henneguya salminicola
ATTTACTTTCTTTGTCATCAAAAAATTATATGAAATTTAATACTTGGTAGTATATTATAGGCGTAGAAGTGGCAAGGATTTCTTTGAATTATTATAAATATATCATTCCAAATTGTAATAAAAATTTACATCCTAGCAAAACATATTCAAATTAATTTAAATCATTTAAAGGGATAATCAACCTTCCGATATAATCTTTCAACAATAAAGTTACTAAAATAATTGAATACTTCATGCATTTGTTTTACCTACCATGGTGAATCAATATGATTGGTGAAGATATAAAATTACTATGAGATATTATTTAGCTTTTATTATAAATAAAATATATTTTTTCTTATTATTAAACATGAAATGTATCAGAAGAAATTAAAGCGGTTTCTGAATCAAAGTCTATTTATAAAACTTGTTCTTTTTCTCTAATAATCCCCAATTGCACTGCTTTTAATAAATTTCTGTCTCATTTTTATTTTAAGTATTTTATAAAAATTAACAAAATTTAACTTACTGAGAATTAAAAATTTTTAGTTAAAATTTCTAATTCTCGACGAATTTTAATATTTGATAATAGAAAAAGAAGTATAGCAATGTTATTAAATGACATTAAGTTCGGAAAAAATGTTATCGCCATTGAGGAGACGACAAATAGCTATTTTTTTAAAAAATGAATGGATTGTATTTTTGAGAAAATTTCCTAAAAATTTGGGCTTAAAAGCGATTAATATTTTACTTATTATATATTAAACTGATAAAAACGATTATTTGTGCAATATCCTTTCCTGAATGTGTGATACATGAACATATGCTTGCGTATCTTTTCGGCTAATCTTGTTTTAGAACAAAAAATAATTTATAACATTGAGTCATATTATTTTAGTTTTTTTAAATAAAGTATATTCGGGATAAAATGCACAATAATATATTATTGTCGGTATTTCTCATAGATTCTTGTTCTTTTTAGGGAACTGTTCTATTCTATTCAAGTAAAAATAACATTTTTAAATAAAATAATAAGAGTGCACGAAATCCCGGACCTGATTGTTTTTTTCAAAGTGTTTTCCATTTGAAACGTTCTGTTATGCCCGTCAAAAAATAGAATTAGTTGTCTGCTAGATTCTTATAGTTTAGTAAATTGGGCAAAAAATCAAACTAATCATCCATGTTTTTCTTGCTTTAGTTTTGATGAAAACGAACATTTTTGGTGATGAATAATATGACCATTTTTTCTGAACTTATAGTAACTTTGGAGCCTGTCAAGTATCAGATAAAGCTTAGTTTATTGCGCGAATTCGAAAGGAAATTTTTATCGGAAATCTCACAAAACACACACAAATATTCTTATGTAAACTTTTTCCCCCAAATCTATGTTAGGTTTCTGATTATTGTCAACCTTTTTTTTTTAGAATGTAGTTTTCTTGTGATCTATTTTTCTTCTCATTTAAAAATTTTACTGTAAAAAAAGAAGAATGTAATTATGCTAAGAAAAAAAAATTGGCTTTCGATCTTCTGTTAGCTAGATTTGGATAAGTCCAACTCCAAGCTTTTTTAAAGGAGGAATGATACTTGGCCTAAACGTTTTAAATTTTATGCCAACTCTTTCGTTGTTTGACGTGAATTTTGTTCTCTCAATAACTTTAAAACGTCGACAGCGAAAGCGATCAGCACGGCCTGGGCTTGTTATATTCCCCAAAAAACAAATCTGCAGAACGAAACTTAGGAATCATTTGCGAACTATTTATTCTGAAAGTACTTAATTAACGTGCACAACACAATTATTTTCTGACATTTCTGGGTTGTTATTATTATATTATACTCCCATTACATAATAGGAAGTTTATTCCTTTTTAACTTATTTTTTTAATGAGATTCTAAAAAAACGTTAAAATGGCTCACTTCGTGCTTTGACTGTGTTAAATCTAGACAGGATGACAATTTTATAAAAGTCACTAAAATAATTGGAATGGACTAAACATAAGTAATTAGTAATATGACCAACTTATATATTCATGACTCAAATTAATATCTTAATAAAACAAAAAACTGAAAAATAAAACAAAAATTGATGTTAAGTTTTACTGGAGGGGAGTAGAAAGGATTACTTGTATACCTTCCATATGACGCTACATACTCACTAGCCCCCCTCAAATATGTAAAAATCAAACTGCGAAGGAAACGAAAAGTATGATTATAAATAATTTTGACATAATATAAATTAATAAAATGAAAATTTAGCAAAATCTATCCTAACACGCTAAATTTTTGAATCTCAATTCAAAATGGCTGCGTTACACGAGTTAGCCTACAAATGAAAGGGATTGGTTATAGGAAAATAACCCCTTGATATACTACCAAAATTATATTCTTTCGGAAGAATATTAGGCTTGATTTATTAAAATATTGCTTAAAAAAATCCTAATAATCGTTTACAGCATAAAATTATATTTATTTATCAAGAATTTAATTTTCATTTTATAAACTTTAAATTCTTACTATTTCTCACTTATTATAGGATAAATTAATTTGGTTAAGATTAAAAGAATAATTGAGAGATCAGGGTATTTCATACCTTATGTGTTGCCGTTACTAGCGGATTTTACCTCAACATATTATAAATGGGTTGGGTTCTAGTAGGAAACAGTATCTAATATAAAGTGATTTTGATCACTGCCTAATTTTTTGGATATAGCCTTAATCTTTGACGCATAACAGCTGCTTAACCTAACTGATCTTTCTGAAACTGGTATTGACAATCGCACGAATAAACCCCAACAAGATTAAACTAAAATCTGATTATATACATATATATATGTAGAACAATGCATTAAAATGGCCATTTAAATGAAATAAAAAAACGATAGTAGAAATTTCTCTCAAATCAACTAAATATCAATTAGAAACTGGAATGAAATAAATAAGTTTTAATTGTATGAAAAATGATAAAATTAAGTTAGAGTTTAGTTGAATGTGTATCTATTTCTGTTATGCTAATAAGTATGTATTGTTTTAGGTAAACACAGTCCATTTGTCATATGGGAAATTACATTTATTTTGTTCATACCAACTTCGAAGACATATTTTAGGCAATGGAACCTAAAAAAATATATCTGTGATAAATACTTCAGGGTTTTCCGAAGAAAGTCCAGTTTTATCGTTAAGAATAAAATCGAAATTGAATAAAAGTCCATTTTTTCCTACAGTTTTGTTGATGATAAAATCAAAAAATGAATAACTCTATTTTCATTGATGATTGGATTATAGATTTACATGGGGCAGAATTAAATCATCTTTTACGAATAATAGATCATATATAGTCGAATTTAGTAATTCTGGATATTCACAATGTAAATCTGGCCATATTCTTTTCAAAAACTGTTCAATAGTGTTTCCTTTTTTTAACTTTATAATATTATTATTAAAAATTAAATACCTTATGTATTTTTGTATGATTGTTGCCATTCCAATAATTGTAAGAGAGTGCGATTTCTTGATCTAATTTTTATAACTGAAATAAAGCATTCTTATAAAAATATTGTCATTTTGTATATGAATTACATTATTTTTCCCACCATAATTAAAAAAGATTATTATTTTATGAAACAATGAATTTTGACCTGGATATCAAAATACCAATTCGATCAAAGCGCGTAAAGATAGTCTGTATAATTAAATTATATATCAATTTTTTTATCATAATAACACGTTATAATTAATTCAAGAAAGAAAATATGAATCATCACATTGAAAGGAGTGTACATACGCTAAATACTGATATGACTAAAATAAAGTTTTTTGCTTCATGTATATCAAGATTTGAGTTCTTATACCTAAATTCTTTTTTTCAGTTTAGTTTTAGCTTCAAATATGGGCAAAATTTTTACATTTAACCGTGCTCCAGAATCTATTAAAACTAAAATAGTGATGTTTGTATTGATATTGGAATCAAATATATATCTATCTTATTATAAAATTTAAAGATTCTATTGAATTGCACGAGAACGGTGCAAATTTATGCAGAATGCATACAGTTTTTTGCTCCCTAAAAAGGTACAGAACTTTAGAAATGGAGACCAAAAAAGTTAGTTTTGATAAAGATTTTATATTTCTTTTAAAACGGCTGTTTTAAATATTTTTCTTAAAAAAAATCATATAAAACATTTGAATTACCAAACAATATTTTATTCAAACATTATATTTTTGATGGGCAAACATTCAAAATTACAAGCATGGTTTAAAGCGTATTGAAAAATAATATTATTACAATATCTTTAAACAGTAAAAATGTTTTTATGTTACTTTGCTTAAATTTATGTCAATTTTAAATTTTCGAAAATCCCATATGTTATGAAATAAAAGAAACATCTTTCTATTTATTAAAGAGAAATGTGATTTATAATTTAATTTCAATTGTATCATAAATATTTTTTTTATAATAATCTAAAGAAAACCAGCTATATTTTACTTTCAAATAAAAAATGGCGGGTAGAAGGCCGTACTGTATTAACATTTAAGAAGAGGCTTAATTATGTTGCACTTTCTTTAAAAAAAGCTTAGATAGTTACTGAATTTGCTATATGTAAAATTGTATAACACCGTTTTGTTATTGTGGGTAAAGAATAGGAATATTATGACCTAGTTTTTCATGTAAAGAGGAAATGTATCAAAAATAAACATAAATCGTAAAATTTATATATTTAAAACAAGCAAAAAATTTGCGCAATTTTACATGTTAAATTGCATGCCAATATAATAGCATAAATAAAATAAAATTGATAAAAAATTTCGTTAAAGTATTATATTACCTTTAAGTTTAATAACTTTTTCGATCCATTCATTTTTTGAATTTAAATTGGAAGAATTTTTCAACTAATTTTAATTGTTTTATAAATTAACAAAATCTTTAGAGTCAGAAGCAGCCGATAAGTCAACATCGGGATTTTTGTATATTTTGCAATCAAATATTTCATCTATTATGAGTGTAGTAAAATACCATCATCGTCTTCTTCGAAAAATGATAATCGTTGGTTATCAATTTTTGGTTTAACATCATATTTGATGGAATTTGTTGTCGTTTTTTTCGGTGATAATTTTTTCTCATTGAATATTTGACAATGCGTATTTTTAATTTGTTCCAATGATTTTAATCCTGGATTTAAAATATAAATTACCTATTGATGATTGATTAATACGTGCTTCTATATCACCAGTTAAATGTGCCAATTTTGAGGAACTTTGTATGCTAGATTCTTGATCCATGTTGACTTTATTATATTTTAAATATATATACCTTTTTTATTATCCTCGTATTCTTCATAGTCGTCTATTTTTCTTTTACCTTTCGATGAAGACATTTTAAGGCGGCTAATTCGCCGCTACGTGCAATGCAAAAATGTCGGATCAATCACAGTTATTAATATTAATTAATGTTTAAATAGAAATTTATCAATATTATATCGAAAAATGCACTCTAGCATAAAGATAGATTATTTCAAACATCATAACAATATTGCCGTGCAGAATATATATAAAATTCTTGAATTAACTTCACACTGCTCAGTTTCTATTGATTTCATAGCAGAAAAACTGCCAACTTTAAAGTCCGAAGAGATTTTTTGCTCTCTTTTTGAGTTAGAATGTCTCGGGTTTATCGAGTAAAGATGTATTAATTTCTAATATTATAGAATATCTGAAGGTGATTTAATTCATATAAACCACAAATTCGTAAGAATTTTTTTTAATTTAAGGTAAATGACAAAAATTTACATGAATATTTTTCCGGTAAAGGGTGTAAAATTATCAAAAGCTAAAAAACAACCGACAACCCTCGAAAAAAATGGAAAAAATTCCTACTCGACTTACAATGAAGAATTAAATGTATTAAACACCGGACCATCATGTTTTAGGATCTACTTGACTTTAAATCATTTAAGGAAAAAATAGTTTCTTTACAATTTTATAATTAGACTACGAATAAGGATAGCGAGATTTTAGATTTATTGCAATATGTTTCCTTTAAAGTTAATCGTTTTTTTATTAAAAGGAACGCCTTTTGAGATATTCCTTTTTTCCGCATTCGAATGCAACAATTCATCAATTTTGTCCTCATAGAACATGTGATACATGCTATGATTTTAATTATGGAACATCCAATTATCCATGTAAAAAAGTGGCGCCATTAAAACAAAATAATGTTAGGTTCATTTCAAACGCTTAATTCAAAAAAACACAGATCGTTCATATATTTCTCATTAAATTTTAGCAAATGTTGGAGATTGTTCATTTCTTAATGCTTGTTTTCACTCAAGTGTTTGCAAAGTCAAAAGTTGTTTTTTTTTAATATTAGTTTGTACATTATGAAGTTGATCAAAGCTATAAAAACATTCAAGCGCCGAAAATTAATGATCAAAAAAAGGTAATATTTTTTTATTATTAAAAGCCTTCGCTAACTGTCGGTAAACCGCAAATAACATTATTTCCCGCTCAAGTTTACCCATTTAGTTTATAATTAGTGGTTTAAATGTGATCTTCGATTTATCGATATAAGCATTTTGGGTAAATTTGAAATAATAATGGCTGATCCTGCATGGGATATACACATGGAGGTACATCCACGGGTTTTTAGTGAAATAGCTACCTTATGGTACTTTGGGGGATGATGAAATGATGAATTTACCTATCCGAGAGTTACAAGATGAAGGATTTATATTTTTATGGGTTACTGGCCGGTTTTATTATTAATTTTATTGAAGAGCAATGGAATTAGGTAGAGAATGCCTTAATCGTTGGGGGTTTATTTGTTTCATCCTTTACGCATAGTTATAAAAGGTGTGATGAAATAATATGGGTTAAAATTAATCAACTTCAAAGATTGATTCGAACTGGTAGAACTGGACATTGGTTAAATCATGGCAAAGAACATTGCTTGGTAATTGGATAGATCAAAATTTAATAGGTTGGTATAAAAGGCAATCCAACTGGCTATAATAAATTGATTGATTGTGATGTTATTGTTTCCGAAGTTTTTTTAATCTATAAAATTTAGGTTAGAGACACCAGTCATAAGCCAGATGAAATATATGCTATAATTGAACGAATGTGGCCGAATGCTCGTAAAATTGGTAAGATTTTTTAATCAACATTAAGAATTGTTTGGACGTCATCATAATACTCAACCAAATTGGTAAAAATAAATTTATATTCCACATTTAGGATGACTCTAGGAAACCAATTAGATGGTATAAAAATAAATGATCCAGATACAATTAAAAGATTTCGAAAGGCATATCCAAATGGATATAATCTTCAAAATCTGCAAAATCCAACTAAACCTAAATTATAATTTTTTTATTTATTTGTTAATTATACATTTAAGCAAATGTACACGTACATAGATTTATTATTTTGAAGATTATGGTTACCACTTTATTAAATCTTCAAGATTTGGTAGTTGCCTTTTCAGAATTTATAAGTATTTGATTACAAGATATGTTTCTCATATGAAAGGATGACATCTGGGTTTTTTTAAGTTTAGTTGAAATTTTTATGACAGCTTATGAGTAAAAATTATACTAGCTCTGATTTTCTATTCATGAAAAATGTTGAGAGAGATATTTAAGAGTCTTTTCTATCTCAAAACTAGCATTTGGAGTTATTCATCACCAATAAAGCTATCGTTCTCTTACTATTTAGTACATGTTATCAAGTTGATCAAAAACTATTTCCAATAGCTCAAATTTAACAAAAACACCTAATTTACGATCCTAAATGATACGCTTTCCTCTCCTTAACACAAAAAAAAAACGAATCCGGCTTCACCTTTGTATAAAAACTACTATTTACCCACACAATGTGAATCCCTAAAAATATGCTTCACGCAATTAACATCCATTAAAAAAAAATATTGTTGCATTTTAGGGGCAAAATCTGTGTCTAGACTTTCAAAACGATCATGAGAATTAATTTTAAAAGCAATCTCATATATCCGCACATAAGTAAAAAATGAAAATTTACACAAATAATATTTGTGATTGTGGTAAAAAAATGTTCCCATTGTGCTGTTTTGTAATAAGACACGTATTATTAACAAACGCTACAAGTTACGCGTGTGAAGTCATCTCCGGCTATCCTTGCGTTATGTTTTAACTTTTATCGTTTTGCAAAAAAAATCTATCCATATTAAAAATGAGACACGATTTATGAACACTAAGACAAACACATCAGCATGTTAATCGATTTAGCAAAAGAGCATCATGTATCAGAGTTTATAGTACACCTTATTGTCAACAAAAGTTAAACATAATTGAAGAAATTGCACCATATGCATAGGACTAATAAAAAATTACAGTAAGCGAGGCTCTTAACACGATCAAATTGAAAAAAAACTTTAACCATTATATATTGAAAAATTCACCAAACAACCCTGCAGTAAGGGCGCTATTAAATTTTCGATAAATATACAACAAACGTAAAAGCTGGGATGATGTAAATTATTTCCCTCGCGATCTAATGCCCTTGTGATAGGCAATCCTATTGGGAAAATGTTTGGTTGGCCCAAGTCTCCACCTGGCTTTGATTTTAGAAACAATACCTACTTTACGCTGGCAGGGGGGGTAGGCGGGAAGACCCACTCGAAACAACTCTGTAAAGTTTTACGCATCTAGTCCGATACCAAAAAAGCAGAAATTATTTATTCGTTAAAAAAATGGCAGTAAAGCTTCTTTTATTCCAAGACTGATGCTCTCTTTCTCCCCCATCAAATGAAACGAGTGATGTAAAATCAGCATTGTACCATTAAGTTTATGAGTAGTGAGTGCAACAAAAATTTAACCGTGTTAAAAAAAATCGTTTTTTACATGCTTTTTTTCGAATTTGAGCAGATCTTACGAATATCATTTTTTAATCTCCCTTTTTTTTCATGTTTTTAATCGGAATCTAAACCGCCTATTCTATTTTTTCGGTAAGTTCATTTTTATGTAGATTATCACATCATGTAATATTTTTACGATAAGTTTGATCTTCGTCTTCATTATTTTTGTTTTTTTTACAATAAAATAATGTTTGTTAAGTTTTCAATTTGTCTTTTTTATTTAATCTAAAGATATAGAAGAATTAGAACGTTTCATTACATAAGTCAAAACTCAAATACATCTTAAAATATGAAGTGTAAGCGAAAAAATTAGAAATATTATTTTGTTATTCTTTAATATGTTGCTTTTCTAAAAATGGTAAAATTTTATTTAAATTTTATATTTGTGTTTAATTAATATTTTTATTCGAGCTACATTAATATGTGATACAATTTGAAAAAAATAGGAGCTCTCCAGAATCGATTGATGTCTGAGATTGCGCAGAATTGTTCAAAATAAAATATTAATGCTTCTGTTGTTAAATAGGCTCCACAATGACTGTGATGACTTCATCCTTACGCGTTCGCTCTTTCTTCTCGAGTGAGGGGTGACTTTAACGCGTGGGATTGAGGCATCGGCCCCATCCGCGTAATAGTCGCACCAGTTGATTATAGGAGAGCCTTGATATTAACTTAAACCGATTAAATTTTAATGAAAATGTCAAAGATATCCCCTTTCTTTGCAGATTAAACATACATTTTAAGAATTCTGCATGCAAATAAAATCAAAATATCATAAAATGTATTAACAAAAACAGAAATAAAATGTATTTTCTGATGAATTTTTGTTGGTTCGCAGGCGCGCATTGCTTGTCTAGGTTTCTTTAAGATGCTAATTCTTTAAGACATCTTTTTGTTTTAAACTATCCCAACATTTCAGTTCACTCCATTTATTCCACGATTCCATACGGGTGGTCGACTGTAACACCCTCAATGAAATCATATTATTTTTTATAGTTTTTGTTTCATGTGTTAATTACTATATTACATAAAATTTAACAACAACATATCTATAATTATATTTTACAATATTTCTTATCTCTTCAATATAATAAATAATCTCCAAGTAATAACTCAAAGCCACAGTCTCAGAATTAATTCTCTTTAAATTAATCTTTGTGAGATCATATATATTTAAAATTAAAAGGATTAACGTTCAACTAAAACCTTGAGAAAATGGAAGTAAAATTAGAAAAGATATTAAGATTTAAATGAAATAACCGAAAAGAACAAATTTCTTGCATTAATACATTTGGAATTCAAACTAAAAACACAAGAAATACGCATGCCCAGAAAGCAATCGATTCTGGAGAGTAGCCAAAAAAATTGTATAGATATTATTAGTAAAACTCTATATAAGGGTATTACTTCAAGAAAAAAAGGTCAGTGATTAAATGTAACATAGATAACAAAATGTGATTCAAAATATTATAAAACTGCCATGCGCATTGTGTTTTATTTGATGCCGATCATTTTATTCAACCAAAAATAACTATTTTTCTTCATCCATATTTTAAACAATATTACGATGATATTTTTTTTTTCTCGCATGTTTAATAAGTAACATAAAAACACGATGAAGTTGGTTTTACTCGAATGGGTGTATTCAATTTGATTTTTTTGCTCCAATAAATTTTACAATAATTGACTGATGAAATGTATTCGCATAAAAAACGGTTTAAGAATTTTAATTTTAATAATCAATCTTTTTTATGTATGAGAAGTACAAAAATCTAAACAGGCAAAATAAAATTTTTTAAAGGCATTTAATGAAAAAGTTTTCTGAAACTAGTGTACCAATAAACAAAGAGTTTGAACAAAATAAAATTTAATGTCTTGAATTAGTTCGCTTCTGCGCGCATGCCAATTATGATTTTAACATTTTTCTTTTCTTAATTTTTAAAATAACATGGCCTCTTCCAAGACTGAATTCCAACATATATAACTGAAACATTTATCAATTGTGTCACCGGAATATAAATCGTTACAGAAGTAGGCAGTAAAGCATATTAAATATTTACTTTGTTCAAAGAGCTAAATAATCTAAGATGATAGATAACCTGGTTACCTTAGAAGAATTAACTTTGGATATGCTACTTCATAATAAAGGTAAGTATAAGGAACTCAAATTGAGACATAAGAATCGAAAGGGATAAAAACTATGTTGAGCCATTGGTGCCTTAAAAACTAATTAGTTTTTATGTATTATCTTGGAATTCATAAATCGCAACTACATCATATCCTATTGAAAGTAATGGATTAGGGAAGATGGCCAAAAAGACAATACTTATTGATGATAAGGAAGAGTAATAACGAAAAGGATTGATCGAAAATTCTACCAATTATTTTTGTGCATATGATACCACTAAGCATGCGTAAATGGGAATATCATAATAAAATCCGTATTTGGTATGCAACTCAACAATTTCATATGGAAATACGATGGAAAATTTTGCAAAGATTTAAAAAAAAAATTTATGCCAAAATCTAATCTTAAATAAATATGGGATATGCTTGAAAATAAAAAAACAGCACCTGAACAGAAAAAGAAACAATTTCTCGATTTTCACATTTTTCATGCTAAAAAATATTCAGGGAAATAAAAAATGATATAAAAGCTTCCAAACAAAAAGTAACCTTTTATCCAATTGGGAAGAAGATTGAATTATAGAAAAAAACAGAGGTTGTGTTAATTGATCGAATCTAACTAGCCATCGACGAAATGGGGAGAGTGAATTATATAAGCCAGGCTGGAAACATTACCTTTTTAATCGAATACAAGTCCAACTAACTCAGCATCTACGCATCTAACGTCGGCTCCAGTGACTAAATTAGCATCTCCAAGAAAGATACACGAATTGCGTTATAAACCCTCTTTCTTATAGGAAAGAGGATGTAGATATAGTGAGATTCTTAAATAGGCAGTCTGTAAATTTTTAATTTTATTATCACACTTATAATTCACCCAATTATGCCCAAGTTATTTTATAAAAAAAAATAATTTTTATTTCTTTAAGAGGGAGAAAAGATGTAAAGTCATTTCATTTATCCTCATTTTTGTGAGACAAGTATTAAAATTGATCAAGAAGTAGGACTTACATAAATTTAACAATATTCTTAAATGTTTGTGACTTATTTGAGTTGGAAATATATTCTTAATTTATTTAAAACTATTTTGGGAGTAGTGCTCTTTAGATGTTTTGAAGAAAGAGGTCGAGACAGATTATAGACATGATTGTGTCATGCGCAACTTCAACGCAGGATTGATGAATTAAAAATGGCATCGTTAGCACTTCCAAAAGCCGCATATTTATGATAAATGGGTTAAAAATAATTTTGATTGATTTTATGTTGGCATAAATACCTAAAACATAGCATTGTACAACCACGGTAATTATTTAAATGGACAAGGTTTAACTTTTAAGTTTCGATTTAGTTTAATATCTCCTAAAATATATTTGTTTAAACAATTAGTTCCATTTATGGATGTGATTGAATACCATGCCCCCTTTTCACCGAGATAATCCTGACCTCAATCTGACTAAAAATTGTTTTAATGATTTTTTTAACAATTTTAATATTAAAATATTTCGGATGAGAAATTAAGTACAGTATCTACTCTATTATCCGCCAACTCTCTCAACCGCCACGATTTTATAAATTTACATATATCAATTAAGTAATTTTCTCCTAACCGCCACATTTTTTTAATTTAATTAATTTAAATTAATTAATAAATCAATCAATACTAAAAATTTTTAACATGTTTTTTCTTCTGTACATGAATAACATGTCGAAAAGAAAATGTGTCAGACTTACTATCAATGAAAAAATTGAAATTATAAGATATTGTGAAGCCAATCCTAACGCAACCGACAATCAAATTGCTTCTATA
>SGJC01000621.1:0-12782 GCA_009887335.1 Henneguya salminicola
AACTGACGCACGCGCAAATAAATATTCGCTTTATATTTCATATATTCATTCTTTTTTATTCCAATAGGTTTAAAATATTAGTTTAAACAATATTTGAATGAAAATTTACAGCATTTCCGTAATTTTTGCAGGCGGCTGACGCCATCTTGTCCTTGCCCTAATTAGTCATTTATACCTAGTTTTTAACATAATTTACTAAAAAAATACTCAGACAAAGAATATATCAGCATCTTGTTTTAAAAAATTAATGGGCAAAATCTTTTACTCTTATCTCGAACTTAGATAGTCTTCCCCCGTGTCTTATTTGTCCATAAAAATTGCGTACGAAAAAATTCACATTTTCAGACAAGAGACACTTCACGAAAAATCATGCCATATTTTCGAAAAATAACATCGCTCCTGTGTTATAAGAAAGTAAGTAATTAAAGAACTTTATAAAAATGTTGAAAAATAAAGTTTTAATCTAATTATATAATACAGTCTGCTAATTATGTTTATATTGCAACCTTCGACAAGACTCGGGAAATCGTTGAAAAAGTAAATCCATTCCCGAATGGCAAAAACAAAATTTTGAATGTCTGCCTCGGAAGAACTTATTTGGGATTTCAAAAATAAAAAAGCGATTTTAAATAAAATGAAAAACAGTAACATATTTGACCGATAAAATGTTCTCAAATGGGATCATCCAACAAATCGAAGAGGATAAATTAACTTCAGCCTTATCACTTGCAATAGCTAAGTCTTGATACGCCAAGAATGCAGTTCATTTTCCTCATTTTTTGCCTTTATATCATTAAATGGTACAAGAAAGATTCTGGGAGTATTCCAAGTAAATAGCCAAACTTTTGAACAGAGCATAAAAAATACCGTCTTTGAAGACAATGGATAAAATCGCTTCCAGCAAATAAACTTTGATACATTGTAACCGACCGGGGTGTAAGAAGTATGATGAGAGCGAAAAAGTATTGTTTTTAAACGTTAACAAGAAAACATTAATAATGAAGCAATTAATTTTTTTGGGGGGGGGGGAGTACCCTATGAAACGATTTGTGGATAAACATTTCGAAAATAACTTGTTATAATTAGGGAATCAATAATTAAGATTTCCAACACCATTATAATGAGGGGATTTCATCATCTGCAATTTAAAGTGTTGCTTAGTGAAATGGAGAGTATTTGGATATTCTCCTCTGAAAAAGAGTTCGATTTATTTCCATACACAACTCGTAAAAGTGTTTTACATTTGTCTAAATAAAATCTATATATTCCTTGACAATAAACGCATTCCATATCAAAAATGAAAAGAATATCAATGGTTAAAAATATTACATTATGGGGGACGTTACCTCCCGATTGAACTGATTCCGCTCAAACGTAAATGACAAAACAAGAGAAATGCAGCGGTTTCAATGCAAAAAGGAAGGTATTTCATTTACAAAGAAACTGATTTTATTTACTGAAGATTTAGAGAGGCGAATTTTAATTCATTTCACGAAGTTGTCTGAATATCACCGATAAAATAATGCCTTCTTCAAAAAAGATTATTTCAAGACAGCGATTTTAAAAATAAGATAATATTTCCTTCAAAGGTTTCAGAAATTCACAAATAATAAAGCGACTCAGTTTTTATTACAAGTCATCTTAATGCAAATATAAAGGAATTCACAAATGTTCCATTTGATATTTATACAGTTAATTTTTATAATATAATTGCTGTGAATGATAAGCTAAGAATTGTGGAGAATTCGATTTGTACATCTTGGTGTTGAATTAAAAATGCAGTAGTATTTCACAAAGTAAGCAGATTGCAATAAAAGATCTTCAGAAGGTAACTCAATCATTTTAAAATCTTGGAATTGCCTTCTTGACAATATCAACGTATCACCAGTTGAACAAATTTGTATTTTCTGTATTTTGGGGTCAGCATATGAGCAATCTTTTTTTTATCATGAATTTTATTAAAAGTAAACGTAAGAGCCAAATTACTGATGCCAACTTGTAATGGGGGGGGGGCATAAATTAAAAAATGATACTTACAAGCCGGAAATTCATAAGCATTCAAATGAAATGCAAGAAAATTGTGCACACTGATCAAAATAAATGCGAGTAATTTTTATTGTGATTAATTCTTTATTAAATACAAATACAGATATAATTAATATTATAACTTTAAATATTTTTTAAATTTATACAGCCAAAGTGGTTTGTCGACCCTTGGTGTCTCATATAGAGTGTCCAATTCAATTTTAACATAATCAGTACTGAATAGTTTATTTTACTATGTGGACTGGTAAAAAAAATAAAATTTAAGTCATTCAGATGCAAAACAATGTGAAATCTTATGTTTGGTAATTAAATATGAATTTTTCACCAATCTCTTCGAATAATTTGATGAATTTGTAGAAGGTTTATTTTTCAATTATAACTTAACATAAAGAGCAATCATGATTAATGGAATAGTATGTTGGGGACTTATATTATCTTCGTATTGAGACTAATTGCTTGTTCAACAAATCAATAATTATTCTGATGTCAAAAATGTTAAAAAAAGTCTCACAATTTATATAAGGTTTGGATAGAAAAGATAAACCTTCAATGATGCAATAAAAATAGACTGATTCAGGACTATATTTTACCTCAACTACCAACAGCTTAAAATAGATGTATATTTAATTATAATCTTTCTTCCCAATTGCCTGAATTTTACGGCCCATGCGTAGGCGGATAATAATATACAAAAAAACTACAACCGATTTAAATTAAATTTTTTAATTAAAGATACTATTTCTTATAAAATATTGAATGATAACAAAAGTTGGGAATTGAAATAATCTTCCGACCAGTCATTTTTGAGTATAACAGAATGAATTCCTATTTTGTATTGTAATAAATAAAACCTTCTCTGAGAGTTAATGGTTTTAAAACAGCATGACCCAATGATTTAGATTCAATCGAGTTGGCATTATTTTTAATCGATATATAAATAAGTGCTAACTGTGGGTAATAAAGATTAAACTCATGTGGTTCACTATTCCAAAAAGGTGTAAATGCATTTTCTTATAATTGAGAAATTAAAATATTACCAATACTTTTAGTTGTAAAAGAATTTTTAGAATTTTCATCAATTGGGGCTCCAAATATCGAAACATAAATATATGCAGAAATATTCTTAAATAGGCATGTTCCAAAAATATTCCTGCCACAAATAATCTTAAAAATTTTTTTTTTATATAAATAATACCGATAATTTAAAACTAAATTTTATACATACATCCGGCGTAATTTCGTGCACTTTATTATATTCGCCATCGATCAATTGCTGTGGCATTAAAATATATCCAGATTTTGCATTTTCTGAAAAAAATCCATTATTCAGCTGCATATTAATATCTTAATATTTATTTTAACACAATAAATGCCTGGAGTTTGAAAATTCATTGCCGCCATTTGTATTCCCAAACACCAAGCTTGAGTGGGGCAATAATTGGATGATTGAATTCTTGTTCCATTAGGATAACATCGTAGCATTTTTGACTTAAATTCCTAATTAATTAATTTATATAAAATTTACAAATATAAACGCAAACTCAAAATAAGCCGTTTTTTTATAGGAATAAAATAAGTTTATACCTTTAGTCAAATTATAATAAAAAACATTTTTTTTTGATAATTCACAACATTTTCTTTAAATTAATAAATTAACATTTTTTTATTTTACCATTAATCCCTCAACAAAAATTAAATGTGCGCGAATTAACTAGAATCTATTTAATTTACTTCCATGAAAATCGTCCCTTTCATAATAAATCGCTTGCAACTACCAAAGTGGTGCAAGCGATTTATCAATTTTACATTTAGCAGAATAGACCTCCCACCCCTGTTAAATTTCTTGATTACTATTGATGCCTTACTAGATGATAAAAAAACCCCACTCAACGAGTAGTAAGGTTGTGCACACATAATAGTAGACAAAAACATAAAACACCACAAATTATTCTCAAAACAGATATCCTCCAGTTACTTTTTTGATGATATATTTTTTAAGCAATATTATTATTTAAATGAAGTATTTTAAAAATATTAAAAAAAGTGCATTATTTACATATTTCCTCGTTTATTAAAGAAAATGTCTCTTTTGTGTATAATCATTACATAAACAGCTTGCTTATATTTAGCGCATGAGTTTGATGAAATATGTTTTATAAATTTAGAACTATTTAAAAAATGTTAAATCGTTTAAATATTAATCCTTTCGAATTACTAAATTAATGTTAAAAAACGTGTTAGGGTTTTTATACTTGATCAAGCTGCACAATAAGATATGCGCAGGTATAGTAAGATTTTGAGTTCTGTTGTTGAATTTAAGCGTTCTACTTTCATTACTGTCCAATTTATATAAAATATTTTTTGACACAAATTTCTATTAAAGAATGGAAAAGTTTCTGAAATATTTTGTTGTTTAAAAATAAAAATTGTTTTAAATATCGAACGGGAGTGTAAAATATTTGGATATAAATACTAAAAAATTAAATGATGGTAAGCGGTTTCATCTGCTAAACTTCTTATTAAACCACTTGAATGTAGAGACGTTTTACTTCTTCAAAAGGATAGCCCATTGAATAAGTTTAAATATGTAAAAAACTAGGGTTTAATTTTGTTCTTTGATGAAAATAACAATATATAATTTTATAATATTCATACCTGAGAATATTTGAAATTTCTACCATGTTTTACATCAGATTTCATTTTACTCAATTTTTGATCAGAAAAACATATTATATTTGAATGTGATGAGATTGCATTTTCTTGTTTTAAAAAACATATCAATACTGAATTTTTTTAAACCAGCCAAATCACTGATAGAATGTAATCCAATATCATTAGGACAATACGTCAAATTGTGTGGTATCGCTTCAGAGTAGGATGATCGCGAGAGACTCAGATCCAACGATGGTTGATTATATTTAAAATTCTAATTGTTTTAGTAAATTTTAATTAATTACCTGATAACCAAATGGATATATAAGAAAAATATTGTTAGTATTAATAGGTAATGAAATTGTCTCATAAAATTGTACCAATTTTTTAAGAGATGTAAATTTTTGATTTTCTTGAATGAAAAAATATTTTTCATTTTCTTTCAAAAACTGAAATATTAAAATATGTATAATTTGTCGATTGCATCTATTAAATAAGACACGTATTTTACGTCAGAGATATTACGTAGTTTGTTGGATTGTTGACACTGTTACGTACTATATATATTCCATTTGTATCCAAACAATCCTTAAGAACAATTTCAACTTCCTCTCTAGTTATATCTCCGAAATATCCCGATAAACTATTAATGAAAAATAAAAATACAACATCGATAAATTGTTTTTAAACGATTTTATGCCTATATTTATTGGGTAAACACATGGAATATTTAAATATTCAGAATTATTTATGTAGCTGTTCATTCTTGATGTTGTCTAATATTTTTGATATTATATTGACTACTTTAAGGATAATTTTTTCTTTCAATTCTGATAAACACATTATTTTATCGTTTTTAATAATAGATGTTTGAATTATATCTAAGGATTGGTTGAGTTGGTTAATTAACCTCCTAGATATTGTAAGAAATGTTGTAACATAATACGTTCTTGGTTTATTGAGCAATGGTTTTCAATTGATAAAATAACTGGATATCAAAAAAAATAGTACAAAAAAATACTTGCTACAAATAAATGCATATTTTCTGATAGCTTTTAATGCAGAAATTAAAGTAATTTGTTTAGTTAGAGTATAGCCATGTTTTATTATGGGTTCATATTCTCCATCCCAACAATCTACTAAAAATATTATAATTGAATGAATATACATTCAATACATCGTACACCCATAAGTAGACATCTAACATATGATTCGATTGAAGATGAACTTTTTAATTGATCACCAGTTAAATATCTGGCAGATATTAAAAAATAAATAGTTACGTATTATGAGAGGAATAGATAAAATAATTATTGATTGGCTGATTATCATCTTGGTACATAATATCTATTTTTGAATAATCCATAATCGAATTTTTAGAAGAAAACAAATAATCGTTATTATAATTGATCAAATCTGTAAAAACTGTAACATTTTTTTCAATCAAATTTAATTGATCAAATATTAATTTTTTATAAATTTTCCATAAAGATTCATATTGAATTGTTTCAATAGATAATTTGCTTAATTTTAATAGATTTTTGGTAAATTTTTTTATTTCATTTTTTTTTTTTATTTTATTTTCGAATAATAAACAGTACAAATTATAAACAAATATTTTATTTAGATATTTTTTTTCAATTTTTTTGATGATTAAAATAATGAATGATAAAATATTCATTAGGATACGTCTAATTTCTATTGTTGGACCTTGATTTATATAGAATAAATTATAACTATACATATCAATATCAAAGTATTTAAATTAAAACGATCTCCATACAAAAGTGCAATAAAATTTCCACGAATATAAGGTGATCTTTCATTTAGGTCAAATATTTGATCACTCTCATAACATCTTATTTCTTTCAATTTCCACAATTCAACTAAATTCTTTAATAATTACATAAATTATATTTTTAAATATTTAGCAGCTATTAATGATAAGGTTAATCTCAGTTCCCGTTACACAAATAATAGTTCTTCTCTGAGTAACATTTATCTTTTATATAAATGTGGGGAATATTTAAAGGCAAAAAAAGAAACCATTTCTAAAAATTATTATTTTTGTGTGATTATGGAGTAAAATTACAACAAATATTTCAAATGCTTAATTTTGCTCATATACTTAATCTGTTTTACGAATTTTACGCCTACAGCCTATTATTCAAAAAAATTACCGAACCAAAAAATGTAAAAGATTTATCATTTAATTTATAATACTCGGATTATTAATTTTAAATATAAAGAGGATAAGCTGATATTTTATTTTGTATTCGATAAAATATAAAGGCGGGAATGCTTTTTATTTGTCCCTTTCCCCAACTTATTTATAATTATTCAAATTCCTGCCAATCAAGAAAAATAAGTTTTATTTAATTTAATATCAAAGTTTTCTTTTTGCACAAAAATGATATCTTAAGATGGAAATTATGTTGAGAGGATCGAATGACATCGTTTAAATGAATTAATTCCAAAATCTAAAAAGGCAATAACTGGCCAGAATCTGATAGGAGTTCAAGGAAAGATTCTATGCGGTCGAAATGAAATAAGCTAAGATTTCATAAACCGTGCGCTCGATTTTTATAGAAAAAGGCTGAATTAAAAAATAAACTCCTAGGGCAGACAAATAGACCCTATGTTTTATTAATCTTAATTAAAAAGAATTAAGTTATGCTGTCCGTTATAAAATTTTGAACGCAACCAAAATATTATTAATTTGTATTGCAATCTTCAATTATTTTGTTCAGATTTTAAAAGCTACAATTGAAAATATTTATTTCCTGGTGAATCAATGTTCCCAGGCTCATGCGTAATATCTCATTTCGCTTAGATTTATATATGTTTTAAGATATTGTAAATATGCATAATTTATTTCAAGTGGGAGAAAATTATTTGAATGGGTAAAATATTTTGACATGTCATGCAGTTATCCTTGTCTTAAACCTCTTCTGATAGATTTTTGATGCTAGCCTTCTACCATTGCCCTAAAATTTATTCTGGCGGAATATTAGCAACGAATATTATGATTCAACATTGATATATACTCAGTAAAATCTTATAATTATTTTTAACCTTGTTCCTCTACAGAAAGGAGTATCTATTTGACCTTTTTTGATTAAATCAAGGATTAGATGAAAATAATCTAAAGATTTAATAGAGTAATCAATGATAAAAACAAGCTGTAAACCGTGGTATGAAAAAAGGTAAATTTCTTGTTTCAATGACTAAAAATTATTTATTACTAAAAAAAATCTATTTTTTCATTTTTATCCTTTCTTACACTAAGTACGACGATTTTATATTTAATTGGGGATTATTTTGTTAAGACGGCCATACATGTTAAAAACGTTCGTTTTTGGTTTTAATCCTGGATGTAACACGCTAGTTAGCAACTTAATTGATTTAATTTATCAGTTGGCAATGATTAAAATATATTAGTCCTATACCTGCGGTTCTTTTTTTTTATGTGGTGGATAATTTGAGCAGGAGTTAGCATAAAAACATAACCGGGTGCACAAACATCAAAGAGTAGTTGTAATTATTCAGAATTCGTTCTCAATTTGTAGATGCAGGTGCGCGCGCCGATTAATGGAAACTTGAATTACCAAAATTTGAAAAGGGAATAAGACTACTAGCATATAATTTTAATAAAAAAAATCGTTATTTTACAACCCATATATACAAGAACTAGGCTACCTGAATAGGATATAAAAGGAGAGAGGAGCCTTCCATAACTGGTAAAATTTAATAACCTTCTTGGGGTTAATTAAAAATTAATAAATAATAAAAAAAGCATTCATAACAATTATAATTATGCAGGTTTAATGATAAAATAGGTTTCCCTTTATTTTATTTTAGTTTTCGAGTTTTGGAAACAAAATATCAAAGTGGGCCTATTCGTCGAAAAATATAAAAACAAATTTTGTTACAGGGAGGAAAAAATTGTAAAGAGTAAAAGTGTAAATGCGACAAAGTATGCGCATGTCTAAAACACACATTCTCAGGTTTATATATATCATTGTGTATAAGATAATTAAATAATGTTACTTACGTGTTTTTGATTGTTTTAAGGGCGCGCGTAATTTTTCGTCAATAAAATATAGCATCATACACATTGCCTTTCTGTCCAATTGTATAAAAACATCTTGTAGCTGTATTGACCCAAAAGCCAAGTAACCGATAGTTAAACCTCTTTCCAGTACCTCAAATTCTTCTTCTATGTTGTCATAAGAGACTATAAAGTCGTAAAAATTTGACGACACTTTTAAATTAAAGTCAGTCATTTATTATAAAAAAATGCGAAAAAGATCGAAAATTAAATTTCTTTTTGTTCAATAAATAATAAAGAATCGTGTTTTAAAATTGTTAGGGTTTTAGTTTATACGCACGCGCACGTGTGTTCAGAGTTAATTATGCCTCGCGCTAGAAGTCCTTCTTCATCACCTCGTTCAAACAGGAGAAGGCCACCGTTAAATCAATCATTTAGAAATAATAAATACAGAGATGGATCATCAGAATCGCCTAAGCGAGGGTCATCGAATAGACGAATCGGAACAGATCGACGACGTTCTCCACCACGTCGACCTAAATCGCCACCCGGCAAACGTCGAGAATTGAATAAAAAGTAAAATATTTTTTTTTAAACATAGATCATTATCGCCTGGAAGTTCTACTGCTTCAAGTGTTGGACGATCTTCAACCAGATCCTCCTCATCTTCTGCGTCTAGAAGCAAAAGTTCAAGTCGGTCATCATCGAGTTCTGGATCCTATTCTTCATCTGCGTCTTCTTCCCCTAGGAAAGTGGGTAAAAATTATGAGCGAACTACTCGGCGTGCATCAATTCCTCGAAAGCCCGATCATTCAACTGTAAAACGCCAAGAAGTAAAGGAAAAACGAAAAAGTCCTGTACAAGACAAACGTTCGCGTATTTTATCCTATATTTAATATAAGATGAACCGGTTCGAAAAGAAAAAATAGTTGAAACGAAGATAAATGAGAAAACACTAGAAACAAAACCAGTTTCCCGCTCTAGGTTTCACGATAAAAAATCCCCTAGTGCTTCTCCCCCAAGAATTCGTAAGAATCGTCGTTCATTATCGGAAAGTCGCAGAGCTAAAGTATCATCAGAAAAGAGAGAACAACCTCCTAAATCAGAGGCCACAACGGTTCATGTTTCAAATATTACAAGAAATATTAAGGAAGAACACTTAAATGAAATTTTTAATGTTTATGGAAAAGTCGTTGAAGTAGATCTTCCTTTGAGTGTGGATCTGAAATTACCAAGGGGTTATGCTAGAATAAAATATGAGAAAAATAATGAAGCAAACTTGGCAAAAGAACACATGGATGGGGGTCAAATTGATGGAAATACGATCACTGTGGATATATTGCCATCTCATGCACGACGCAGTCCTGAAGTTGGTAAACAAAGAGCCAGGCTTCCTTCAATTGAAAGAAGAGAACGGCCAAGACAATCACCTATTAAAAATTCTAGCAGAAGGCGATTGCGTAGCTCTTCATCATCTCATATACCCCACAGACGCCGTTAAAATATAATCATATGTATTTTAAACTATCATCATTCTTACAATAAATTTTTCATGTAACTTTGTTTAAATCAAATTTTTGGTTGTTTAATTGTCAAACCAAATTTGAACGATTCCATATGGTATATTGTGATAACAAACGCAACTTATAAAATAATTTAAACACAACAATATGAGAAAAGGATTTAGGATGAAACTATATCAACTTCAACCTTTACGCATACCAACTAGTTGAAAGTTTGACAAGTAAAAAGACGCAACGTGCTTCGCTTTGTCTTAATATTTTATCACGATTCGATTTGCGACTAATTTTTTGCGGATTAGTGGTTGAAGAAAATTTGACAAGATTAGGGATTGGTGTCGTTATTATGATTTAGGGCAATATTTTAAAAAAAAATCGAAAGGTCAGAATAAATTTATACATATGGTTCACTTTTTAAGTGATAAATACGTTTCCAAATGAATCATACACTGCGCAGATGCGGTAAATGGTAAAGAATTCAATCTTTGTGTTGTATTTACAATATTATATATTTCTTGTAAGATTATTCATATATAAAAATAACTGAAGGTATTTTGAATGTCTACAAACGAATTTTCGTGAAAAAAAATATTCTTTTTTGTAAATTGCATAAAAACAGAACTATATACATTTAAAAAGTAAAAAAATAAACTAAATTGAAAGTAATCTTTCGAAGTTTAAAGCATATTTTTGATTACTGATTTAATTTTCAAGTTCAAATTTAAATTAAAAAAGAATACTTTTAGTATTTGCGTAACGAAAAAAAGACCCAAAAACCGCTAATGCCCATCTATAGGAAAAACTAATACAATTGACTCATTAACCTAACAGTAGCATGCTTAATCAAAGGCGATATTTAGTGCCATCAAAAACATTGCCAAGGCTGGACAAAGATGTGGTTATATTATATGCAATATTTGAATTACCATATACTTAATTCATAAGATTTTACTCCTCCGTAATAAATGTCAAGAATTATTTTAGAATAAATTAAATTATTAATAAGCGGACCGTTTATTTTTAATCGATTGTACAATTGGCTAAATAAGGTTTTTTCTTCAAATCTTTACATTTTATCCAAAATCGTTCTCAAAGGTGTATTTTTATACTCGATGATCTCGTACAATATCGAAAACTGAAATAGCTACAATTAATCCCATTTTTGTAAATAATTCCCACGATAAAACATTGTTTTAGTTATTTTTCAATCATCCAGATGGGATTTAGTAGCTTGATGTAGGGTTTTATAGAAATGTTGCCGTTTGAAAACCACTGACACGCGCAGAAGAAATTAACATAAACCTCAGAAATTACCAATAAGCGCCACTTTTTCAAAAACCTAAATTATAAAATTTCTCAAATCTTTCAAAAGATTTGAATATATGATTTTTGGTAAGGCCTCTAATTTAGTGTATAATCTCATGCTCTCTATAAAAATATTGCCGGAAATATTCGATGAAGCTCGGACTATGTCATTGGAGGAAGACCGCCAAAGCAAATGAGCCAACTCCCTTTAAATATTTTTTTATCCAAACTAAAAATTGTGCGATAACTCCTCGATGTAATTGATATTCTGAATCTACGTTTTATATTAAAAAAATCTTAAAGTATTTATTATTTTCCCGTGGATAAATTAGGAAAATATTTACTCGTCCAAGATAGGAGTAACCTCTATTAATAAGTATAAATTGTTAAGCGATTATATTTTCAAACGAATAATTATTCGCATCAAAAATAAATTGCAAGGGATGCTAAGTGTTATTTATTGCATAGACGAGGGAATCTATCTGAATGACGTATTTCCAAAACGAATGTATGTTTTTCAACGCATTTTCCATACTATTGGGATATATATTTGAGAAAATATCTTCCTTTTTGGCAAAAAAAACATTTCCCAACTGTTTTTTTTTATTTTTAATATTTTAAAGTAATTTTACAGAACCTGAATCTCAGATTAATTAATATTTTAGACTCTTGTTGGCTTGCTGATTTATTACAAACTATCTTACAATATACTCCCTCTAATTGCTAATGCGATGATCTGTAATAAAACTGATTGATTTTCAATTTTTTTTAATAATGAGCATGCGCTTCGAGCACATTTGATTTATCTTTTCAATTTGAATTAAATTAATTGCCCGTTTATATATTCTCATAAAAGTATTTCATATTTATTAAATACCTGTAATAAAATACTTGATGCCACTACATTAGAACAATTTCATGCAATTTCAAATTAATACTGCACCATTTTTAATTCAAAGGGTGTAAAAAAATTAATTTATCACATAGGCTCCTCGTGTCACTTAGATTATGGATCTAGAGTTTGAAATATTAATTTCTCAGAAAGTTAATAAACAAACAACGAAATTTTAATGGCATATTTGAATTCTCTTTCTGATTATAGAATAAGGAATTTTGGTTGAAATGCACTTGGGGACCCCCCTCATCTGTGATTATTTCACTCTGATTTTAATAAATTCTTACTCAGGATGTCGTATATAGTATGACCT
>SGJC01000622.1:0-18562 GCA_009887335.1 Henneguya salminicola
CATTCTGATGACGACTTTGAGGGATTTGAATAAAATTCGGTTCATTTCATCACATGTTTATTTCTCCTAATGTATAGCGCGCATGCCTTATTTTCAAAATTTTTCATCTTTTTTGTATAGATAACGCGCGCGTTATCTACCGTAAAATACGGTACATGCTTTTTGACATAAAATGTTGCATTAAAATTTCGCGTATGCGCAAAAAATCGCCAGTTATACTGTAATCTAGCCAAAAAATCAACGCCGGTTTCAAAAATGGTGTTTATTTTTAAATTGATATTCCAAATTACTAAATTATAGATACCTACTTCGTCCAGCAAAATTTTTTGGGGGGATAGGCTTACACACGAAACAAAGTTGACAGAAAAACAACCTACTATCGATGCTCTACTTTAAGCGCACCCAATGTATTGAAAAACTTAGTCCCGAAGAAGGAATAGATACTATTAAAGGCGTGCACACGTGTGGATTCCAAGTTCCAATTTTGCCAAGCAAAGAAAAAAAATACCAAAATTCTATCTCCATCCTCATTCGTGGACGAATTTTTGAAAGAAAACGCATCCAAAGTCAATAAATAGCCTTTCCGCGTCTCGAAGAAATGCTACTCACGATGCGGAAAAAATACGCAGGCTGCGTTTATACTGTCCCCTCTAAAAAAGACGTTTTTAATTTTTTATTATGAGGGGGCATTTTTTGGTTACGGACCTCAATCTGGAGGCTCAAAATCCGCATAAAAACCTGACAACTGTGGCAATTATGCTTCGACGGCATTTGAAAGGCGACATCGATGGCGAAATACATCACGCGATTATTTTGGTAGCAGATGAGGCATTGGCATTGCTGTGTTACACGGCTCTACTTTCATCGACATTACGTTTAAAACAGTACCACGCCTGTTTGTTCAGTGTCTCATCCTAATGACATATGATCGGGCGACCCAATTGTTTTTGGCGTGCGTATATGCTGTCCTCACGTACAAGAAGGAAGAAATGTACTGCGCAGTTCTCCGAGAAATTGTGGTTCGGACAAAAATACCATCGGATGCCTGAGTCAATAACCGTTGACTTTGAAAAAGGGCTTTTAAATGCTTGCAAACGGGAATTAACGGAAAGCAAAGCTAATTGGGTGCTATTTCCATTTAAAACCAGCCCTTTCAGAAAATTAAAAAAATTATTGCCTCAAGAGCCGGATATATATTTGGTGCTCAAATTAATCGAAATACTCACGTTGGTCCCAAAATAAGAAATTAATTCTGCGATTGACTTTATAAATTTGAAACTCGGTGGAAAAGGTGCCAGATTTTCCACATTTTTGAGTTATTTTTCGCAAAACATGGCTCAAAAACTATGATCCTGAACTATGGAATATAAACAAAACCGATGAAAAAAATATGGCCTGAAGAACAAATAATGCCCTTGAAAGGTATAATCGAAGATTCGGCGAGTTGTTTTTAAACGGACACCCAAATATCACAGCTTTCATGAGGGCCATCAGAGCAGAATTTGAATTTTATTCGGAAAGTTGCAAACAAGTTCGAGAAAACGGGGAATCTATTCAATATCTGAGGTGTTTTTTGCAAGCCACCCACCTCCATCTGCTCTGAATTTCTAGCATGGAAAAATAAAAACTAAATGTTTTTATTTTATTTTTCTTGAGTTTCCGTGGCTTTTATGAAGTAAATAACTTCCGTCTTTTTTTGTTCTTCCATTTGATCTCTTAAACTAAAATTAATTGATGGTTGCAGCAAGAAATATGCGCAGAGATTTTTGATTATGATGATGGAAATTAAAAAATAGAAAGAATACTAAAGTATGAGGCATAGGGGTTTCTAGTTTTATTTTTTCCCGCACAAATTACATTGAAAATTAGAAGCATGCTCAGAAACTTAAACGTGAAAATAAATTTATGAAACAGTTATACGAATATATAAGTATTCTGAAATAAGATTAATAGTCCCGACAGTCAGATAAAATCTAAAAATGTATTTCACTTTTTATAATTTAAATATTTTCTCCTGGGAAAAGAAAAATTTATATAAAAATACGAATGAAATCCCACAATGGATTGGATCATTCAACGAGAATTGCTAATCTTTAAAAATATTCTCAACGTTTTTTATTCAAATTTGATTTTGAATATAACTTATAAAAGACACATTTAAAATTAATATTACTTAAATCAAGCTGAGAACTAAAATAAATTTTTTTGAACAAAAGCATACAATTGAGTTTAACGTGAATTTATGTAAAAGAACAGATTTTTCAATCCAAGACAATTTTTACTGATCATCATACAACGATGAGCAAAAAATATATTTGAAAAATTTTCTGCTAAAATTAAAAAATTATTATATTGAAAAAATGTACGACACAAGAATGAAATTTGATATGTCAACTGGTATGCGCATAAAATATTTTAACATTTAAAAATCAAAGAAAAAAAAATACACAAATGTTTTAGATTAAAAATTCTTTAAAAATATTTATAATTTAATTTTTGTTAAATTTTTATTTACGCCTCAACAATAGTATGATTTTTTTTGCACTAATTAACGAATCAGGTTGAGCATTGCCGATCTAGATCTATTCACTCAGTGGGGCTTTAAAGTATTTCACGAAGACGTTTTTACAGTCTCGATTTTATGACTGCCAACAATCAGACTTTTTTTATTAACTGCTAAATAATTTCCATACAAAAATGTAATTGATTAGGAGAATGGTCTTAAATTAATCCAAAGTCTGTTTTATTAATCTCCTTACCGTGCTTTTTACCCAAAGGATCATAATATTTCGAAGTGAAATACATAAAATACAAAAGAATTATTAATAACATTACTTCTTACAACAAAATAGGTTGTACTTATTAATTTAAAGTATTCCATGATTAATATAAATCAACAGCTAAGGTTTATAAAATTTTGTTGTATTTTTCTCGCCGTGTTATAAATGTACATGTATTAAATCTACCGCCTTTAATCTTTTTGTTTTATCTTCTTTGTTATGTCCCACGATGGAACGAAAGAGTATTTAAAAACAATAAAAGATCGGGAAATAAAAATTAATGACCAAAATGATGCGAATTATAACAAAAATGTTGAAAATACAGCAGCTGAACTTGGTAATTGTATTGATCGAATAATGAAAAATTGCATTAACAAACTAAAAAATTTGGACGATAACAGAGTTAAGGCTTTAAATACCATTTCCAAAGTATATGAAACTTATTTCGAAGCAGAATATACAACAGAAGTTAGTGACAGATTGTTGCTTAAGCCTCACGTGATGCCTTATAAAAGAGCAAAATATCAATATTATATGTGTGGAGACAATTTTAATTTTTTGAACAAATCGACGCTCATGTCTTTTAATCCGAAACTATTTACTTCATTCAGTAGTTATTGACGGTTAAAATTAGCAAATTCCAATCAACTATGTGAAACATATAACCATAAGATGATAAGAAAACATTTACATCCCGACAATCAAACTAGTGTTCCTTATATAAAATCTAGCCTCACCACGAATAGATCTAAAATGAAGACAAGTATAAAGTATGTGAATCAAACTCCATGCTTTTATTCTCAAATTAATCCGTTACAAATAACTACACCGATTGTGTATTCAGACTATAAAAATTGTCCTAGTATTTTTTATAATTTAATTAAGAAAATATAATTTTTAATTATGTTGTTAAAAATCGGTTATACTTAAAGTCGTTTGTAAAAGAATTTCAAGAAATGCATACAAAGAATAAACATGAAAAGTCTATAGCTTCGGAATCAATCCGTAAAACCGATATTCAAATCTTACCCCCTGAAAAATTTATAAAAAAGAAACAATTACACGAAGGTTAAAATTATTAAGTAACTTTTAGACAAAGTTAAAAAAACATATAATTCAAGTTCTACTAATATCCTTTCACTTAACCCGAAAGATGTAAAAAAGAAGAGGGATTAGATCAAAGCTGAAGTTATAGAAGCATAAAAAATCAAGGCCTATTTTTTACAGAAGAAACAAGAAAATAATAATATTTTAGAATATACTTTTTTTGTGTCATTTACTGGATGTGTAAAACCCATATTGACGAATGCCCAATGAAGCTTAAAAATTTCCTGATTGGGGTTAACCGACTACCAGAAAGGAATATTACTTCCAAAACAATCAACAGTAATAAGGATTCCCACAAAATCAACATAATACCAAAACTGTTTCCCCTTGAAACGCCGCACCAATTAGTCTCTATCTCGCGGTGTAAGCTCCTCTGTATCTCAATTTCTAAAATTAATGACACCAAAGTTTGATTTTAAATTATAATAATTTTATCATTTTTTATGATCCTTAATTATTAAAAAAGCAGAGTAAAATCAAACATAAGTTCCGATTTTTATAAATAATTTCTTATAATTCCCATGCTTCTATATTTTTTATATTATTTGTAGTATAACTGAATTTTTTGCTTAGAAATTTTTCGATTGTATTTCAGTTACATCTAAAAATTATTTTGTTCCTTGACAAAGATTATTGACCCCTTTAGCATTCTTTGTACCATTAATTAACGTGTCATCTAAATGTAGAAGACAAATAAATTAGCTTGACAAAAAGTTAAATCTGTAAATGTGCGCTTTCCATGCGTTGCGCAGAAGCCGATAACTACATCTAAAATAGATGGGAAATTTTTGAGAACTTTACAATTACAGTGTGATATAGATTTTCGCGTTTTATATGCATCATGTATTGTGATATACAATGCCATGCACACTAATGCACGTAAACAAATAACATTTATTATCAAACACCAAACATGAAGACAAAAAAACAGAAATAAACAATATAATATCTTTGGATTGATTTTGTTCATATAATTTTTACCAATACCAGGATTTATAAAAATTTACGTTGGCATCGGCCCTGCTGATTGGAACTATTGTATTGCAATTTGATAGTTGAGATTGAGAGATGTTTTATCCGAGTCTTGTCATAGTATGAATTTTTATTAAAGAGTTTGCAATAATAGTTTATACTTGATTGTAGAATGCGTGGAACGATGGTGGTTTTTAAAGTGTTCATTCCTATATTTCAAATAATCAAGTTAAATTTGAGTATTTATCTTATAGCCTTTCTCTCTATGCGATCCTTTAGATCAGGATTAGTTAGAGGAACAATTTTTATAATTCAATTCACCAATTTCTTTCAAGTTTGAGCTAAAAATACAAAAATTGTATTCATTCAAATTCCTTTTAATTTTTGGGATTTTAAAACAAACATACAATTTATTAAAAGATCTTATAACCAATTCAGGTGGGATATGATATGGGAAATTAAAGAGAAAAAAAAATTCAATAAACTATAGCTAATTATCGAGATCCAAGCGACATTAATATTTTTCCAGCATTTGGCAGATATGAAATTTTATCTGAACGAGAAAGAATGTGAGCAATTTCTTCAGCTGCTTCAATTTTCCTCAGAGTAACTAAAGCATTGCCAGACTTGGAAATGGCGTTAGCTAAAAGTTCGGCACCTATCGCATCTCCCTCTGAAGATGTTATAGCTGCCAGTTTTTCTTGTTCAGCCTAATTTATTCAAAAAATTTGTATACTTTTTCGACCAAAAATCGAGCTCTTTCGGCTTCTTGTTGAGCTAAGAAATAATTATTAAATAAAATACCAACTTGTTTCATTTCTACAGCTGTCATAAATTCTTTGCTAAACGCTAAATGAGTCTATTTTAAGATTTTTAAAATTATACAATTGAAATATCATCTAGGATAATACCAAAAGTTGAGGCTCGTTCACCAAGATTTTTCCTAATTTGACCAGATACCTAATGGATTTAAGTTTTGGTACCATTTCTCGCTGTGTTATTAATTCAGCTGCGTCAAATTGGGCCTATAACTGTAATAGATTTATCATACCACTACACTTTTAAGGACCTCAGAAGTAATTGAAGGTAGTATTCTCTCATCGTAATCTAGGCCAAGGTTTTGAAAGATATTACACAAGCTAGAAACTTGAGGACGAAATAAAACTCTGATTGTTATGTTAACATTTTGTAAATCTAATACAAGATACATAATGTTAAAAACCCTTCGTTCCAGTAATAGTAGGAATACTTCTAGGTCGTGTACGTACGTCAAAACGATGAGGTACTTGTATTCCAGGCATACGCATATGAATTCCCTCACCTATGATTTTTTGTTGAACCCCAGATAATTTATTGAACATTACAACACGTTCTCCTCCCAAAACTATAAAATAAATAAAATCCTCAATCGTGAAAAAAAAATAAAAATCAGAACAAAATAGATAGTTTAAAGTGGAAAAAATATTATTTCATCAATCAATGCCATGGCTGAAATATGCTTCCCATTCCAAACAGTAATAGACGGGTAAAAACCCCATGAAAAATAAATATATTAAGGGTCAGGCAAAGCTTCCGCAAACCTATGCTCCAGTAGTATAGCGTCCTAATAGGGGTAAGGTTCGATTAATCTTAAGTAAGTGAGAGCCCCACTTTAACATTAAGTTTCTTAGCAGTTGGCTAATATTAACTGAGGTATTGGGAAGGACCGCTCGAAAAGGCCAATATGGTCTTATACATATAGTAAAGGGAAAAAAGATTAAAGTTAGTTAAATGAATAAAATTATTTATTTATTAAAATACGCAAAAAAAAACAATTATTGTTGCCCCCATTACGATGTAACGAGTAAGCATGCTTATAATTTGCGCTGCCACCTTTGGCGTTACTGGCGCATCACATGTCGCTTCAAATAAAACGTCTCACATTAATTTTGTGTCATATTTGATAATGTTATAGGCTAGGCTAAGTCCAGTTTGATAGACTTTTACACATAGGATCAACGAGGACAAACAGCTATCAGATAGGTCTAAACTTGGGTGGTATACCCAAAATTTTATTTAGCGATGTTCTTTATACAAGATAGTACGTGAGATTTTTTTGAGCTCCTAAGTTATTTATGGTTGGATAAGATTCATGAGTAACGAAAGCTCTTTGGTGGTTAGAACTTTTCGCGTTTCTTAGCTATACCCTCTTATAAATTTTTATTTTTATATTAGTTTGGTAATAGGCGTGTAATTTATTTTATGAGTATTTTTTATTTTAAAAAATCATAAAAACAAATAAAATTTTATAAATATTATAAATTTTTTTATGGATCTCAAATATTATTTTTCAAGGCAGCGCGCATGCGTATTTATCGATAATGTTAGGAGTACATGATCTGCCCGCTTAAATCTTAAATTAACGCAATCATTGCGCGCATGCGATTTATGATAATAGTACTTTATTTTCCTTCTTTTTACACTTCTCCAAATATAATTAACTTACGACACTGGCATCAATAAAAAATATATGCATGTGGAATTTATAAATAATTTTTGCCGTTTTTTTAATTATTATTTGACTCTATTGAAAAAAAATGGATTGCGACTAACTAGCCTTTGAGATTCTTGTAAACGGTTCACTGTGACATCAATTTTTGCCATCCCTGCAATATTAGTTTAAAAGTAGATAAAAATTTAACGCCAAATAAAAAAATGGGATTTTTTTTTAATAACCTGCATCCTTTATGTGTGTATAAAAGTCTCAAAATTATTTTTTTGATTTTATTTCAACCAATTTTGTGATTGTTGCGCATGGCCTATTGACAATATATCCTTTAGACGTCCTGATAGTTTAATTTAAAGGATTGAGAATGAATTTCTACTCAAACACTTGAGTTCAAAACGTTAAAAGTTTTTCTATTTTAGGATCAGTGTAATATCAAATTATTAAAGTTAAAATATAAAGCAATCCTTCAAAATTCAAGGGCGTATTAAAACGGTATAGGCATGTAGTTATTAGATCAAAAATAAAGTTTGATATGAATATGTTTACGAGAATATAGCTTAGATTCACGATAATAATTGCGCGCATGCGCAGGAAACAGCTCAGCAAGAGTGGATAAATGTTAACCTTTTATTAAAAAAAACTCTTCAACAACATTAAATAATAAAAATGGTAATAAATATATAATAAGGGATATTTTAAAAGTATTTCAATAGTTTTTAATATAAACAAATATACCTGTATATGTGCATGTATAAACTAAAGCTCCAGTTATTAATAGACTACCAGAAAAGGCTTCTATTATTTTGGTAAATTTGGACATTTTTTTTATTTTAAGGCGGTGCGGCGTATAACATATTGTGTTTCCACATGGTAAGTGTTGTTCATTTGATTTCAGACGAAAAAAAGAAGAAATGGTGGTAGATCTAAAAAGAATCGCGGTCACGTAAAATCTGTTCGTTGCTTCAATTGTCGACGTTGTGTTGCTAAAGATAAGGCTATACGAAAATTTCAAATTCGTAACATGATTGAAGCTTCGGCGATAGCCGATTTTCGTAGTGCCTGCATTTATGAACAATATGTATTCCCAAAATCATATCAACTTCAATTATATTGCGTTAGCTGTGCAGTCCATAATAGAATTGTACATGTTAGATCCAGAGAAAAGCGAAAAATTCGAGAAGTTAAACCTCGTTTTATTCCAACAAAACCTGATGAATTTACAAATAAACCTCCTCACCCCCAAGGAGTTGGACCAAATGAAGAAGATAACCGCCTTTGACTATTTAGTTCTAAATAGTTTAATATAAAAAAATTTTTAACTTAATTTTAAATGTTTTAACTTATATTCATTAAGGGTCGAGTCTAGGTTTATAATCTTGTAGTTTATATTGACGCCACCTGCACTGGCATATCTTGACGATATGGTATTGTCTGAGCTGCAATCACTGACAATATTATGGAAGATGATGAGGTCTCTTCCCATTATAAGATTTTATTTGATATCCTAAGAGACGAGAAATTCATCTTAATTTAGGAGAGTACGAGAGTTAAAACATCCTATTGTTCACCAAAACATTTTATTTTTGTTCTTTGAACAACTTCCAGGTTGCGTTAATAACAGCACCTAACCCTTGGTCACACCAATTTGGAATAAATAAGGGATATGTACCGGCCAGTGTCGATAAGTCTTATCAATTTTATCCGAATTTTCGATTGGGAAATCAATTAGATGTTTGGTTACAGTTTCCCTCGAAGACTAAATTGAAGGCGAATAACAACGACTAAACCTATACAGGTTAGGCCTACTAAGTTTAAATACTTTAGAATAATTTCGTCTTTCACCCCACGCCAAGCCATTAATAAGACCTTTAAAAATGTTTGCCTCATGGCCGAGACTCTACATTTGATACATCCCACAGGCGTCTGACTTTACCTAAGATTATGCTGCAGAGATAGTTTTATCTTGTTCGATCTCCCCAGGGTTACTTTGATGTCGTTCCTTAAACAGTCGACGGTTGGACGATTCTGAATTATGATATTCCAATGTTTGAGGCTCGAAGCATTATTTGATGACTTGTCTTCAGATACGTCAATTTATCATATCTTCCTTTATTCGGTCGAATCCATGAAAAAGATATATTTGATGGGATTTCTTCATTCATATCTTCTATAGGGGCGATTGGGGGAGCCCAATATTGGCCTTGATCTATAATTTATCTCCACCGAAATTATCAAGGACACGACAATGGGAAAAAACTAAAGGATGCAGCGATTTTAAGATTTTTTGTTTAATAAGAATTCCTTGTAATACTTTTCCATAGATGGTCGTGCTTTGATAAGCCACTGCTTTATGAGAGTTTTAACCTGCACGAAGTACTACCAGGGTAAAAAATCATATCTTTGAAAAACCAGAAGGTCGAAGAGGAAAAATTGTCCGATTGATTCATGGATTTGAGCTAGGAAACAAATACATTAAATTTCTTTTTATAAACATACAGAGAACACTCGAGCTTGCTTGCAAATACCCTAGCTATTTGCTTTCGGTATAAACATGAAACGGAGCAATCATAAATCAATATTTTGGTCTGTCCTTAAAATGTTCATTTTAGCTATATCACTGAAGTCCCCGTTGTAATAATTTATTTTTTTGAATAACTAATCTTGAAGATTATTGCCAAAAAGCTTCCCTATATTTCACAATAATTGTGGGTTAATTTGATTAATTGATATTATTAGTCACAACGCAGGCATGCACAAAGCTAGAAATCCAAGAATGCTTCGCTTTTATTAATTTTTCATATAATTATTATAGTTCTAACAGAAAATAGCGCGCGCCTTCATAGGATAGCAGTTTACTGATTTAACATTTCAATGCTCATAAACGATGTTTTCGAACTCAATTCAATTAAAAATATATCGAATTATCTGTTGAACTTTTAGCAGCATGATACATTAGCGGACGTCGTGGCTAAGAAACTTTATACAAACTAAACGGGTTACTTTTATATTGACTATAATTTCCCGATACCCTCCAAGATCTTAAATTATTTCGATTTTTAGTTTTTTGTGGTTCCGATATGGCGAGTAAAAATTTATAGTTTAACGTAAATATTCCTTAAATTTAAAATTAGTAAGGAATTGAAATATTAGAAGGTATATATTTAAATCATGAAAATTAAATTTCAAAAAATCTTTAACCCTAAAATGAATGAGATTCGAATATTTTTAAATTCTATCAAAAGTTTGAAAAGTCGATAGATCCGAGTGATGTTATTCAAATTTCTTGTAAATATTGTTAGAAAAAAAATAAAAGTAGATGCAATTATACTTGAATAATAGCATTAATCAATTTATTATTTTTAACTTTGATGACGTCATATTTCTATTGGGCTTCTTTTTCTAATTTTACATGGTAGCGTGAAAGTTAGCACATGGAGCTGGCGGCACAGTGGATTTAGTTAGTAAAGAATTTTATATGGTTTTTGTTTTCAAGGAATCCAAAACTCGGGCGCCACATTTGGCGCAATCGATAGGATATATAATCATACCTGCTGGACGGTTTTATTGAAAAAAAATCAATTTAAAATATGCCAAATTAAGTTTTATGGGGATATACTTCTGAGATAGGGAATAACGGGGGATTATCAGATCTCCGCATATTTTGCTTTGACAAGAAAATTTTCGTAAAAGTGTCAACGGCTCTTCCAAGTGCTTCGTTCAAATAAATCTGTTGTTTTCTGAAGGGTTGTATTCAGAGACATTAAAGCGGATCAAGCAAAACAAAAATTTCCTAGAAGTACTTAAAATCTAGGCTAGGATGCGTATTTCTACCTATACCAACTCCTATATTTGGTTAGAACTGGTTTCACCAACCAAAAATTAGACGAAACTCTTTTGGCCAAGATGTGTTATCAAAGGAGTAGAAACCTCTACCATCAAAAGGAAGATATTAAAAAGGCAAATCAAAAAAATTAAAATGAGCTTTATGAGATCAGAAAATCAGGGAGGGAACTACAAGAACCAACTAGAGTCCCATCTTTTGCTCTGATAATAAAATACGCTCAAGGAGGAATGCAACTTCAAAATCAGATCTCTCGAATAGAAAGAGGATAAACTCACGAACATAGACGAAAAAATACGTCTATTTCCTGTGAAATTGTGCTTTAAGTAGAAAATGCCCGCTTACAAGACTAAAATATGTCAATCTAATTCTAAAGGTTTAGTTGGCCAAGACAAACAAACACATATGGAAGAAAATTTAGTGCCTGGGCTAAAAATAACTTCAGAAAACCTATGCGTCTCAAAATTTATATCCAAGATTGTTCAATCACGGGTAATGACAATATTATGGATCCATATGTCGCAACCCTTGTCGATAGAGGCTCGTCTGCTTTCTTCCTGACTATGATGTTATTTAATAAGTAAAAAAAATTGAACTACATAAGACGGAAGGCATAAAAATTTCTATACTAAGGTGGTTTTTTGAGTATAATGGGAGAAATTATTGTTATCCTCAAACTAGGAGGCATTACTTTCTCGATTGTATTTTACATCTGGCAATCTTTTTTTTTTTCTGGTCATAATTTCATCAGATTTTTAATAATATTTTTTTTATGAACTTTAAAATGAATATCTTAAACAGGAGGAGTATGAATCGTGTTAAAAGGGGAAGAAAGGGAGAATCAACGTCCTCAGCCACTAAAATCAAAATTATATTGAGCGATTAAGTTAATATTATTGATCAATGGGAGTGTGATTTTATCTTCAAAAATAAACCAACCAGTCTATTATCCGATTGACTTGATTTTTTGCCGACTCAAAATTTACAGCTGGGTAAACATAAGAAAGTTACCCATAAAATAGACGCGCAAAATTTCATCTGATTAAGAGGCTAGACAGGCGTGAATTTTTGCATTGCCGCATTCAATTAATAAATATCATTGGTTACAGGCTTGCCCCATGAGTCATTAGACCTTAAAGCTCTTCTTTTTCGTCACCAATCGTATTAGTTCGTAAAAAAGACAGTAGGCTTAGACTATGCGTTGATAACCGAAAATTACGTAACTGTTAAAGATGCATTTCCTTTGTCTTTGATTGAGGAGGCATTGAACAGGATGCCCGATTTTAATTAGTTTTTTGCCTTTTATTTGGTGTCAGGATACTAGAAAGTTTCTCTTAGGAAAGAGGAACCCCACAAAACAGCTTTTATTTTTCCAGAAGAATTTTTATTAGTTTACTATTGTGCCCATCGGACTGGAGAATGTCCCAGCGACGTTTCAAACATTGATAAAGAGCCTTTTTAAAGAATCTTTGCTTCAGCGTGTCTTGGTTTATCTTTTTTTTTTTGTACTCGGCCTGGATGTGTAAAACCTTACTGGTCTCTTTCGAGAGTGGCTTTACGGTCCCCATCACACCCAACCTCTTCCCTCTAGGGACGCCGTACCACAAGGGCATTGGCTCTCTTGGTTTATCTTGATGATGTTATTATTTTGAGAAAATCGGAAGAGCTTCTTGTCGCTCTACCCCATTCCAAAAAAGGTCTTTGTGAGTCAAGCCTAAAAATAAGAATGATCAAGTGTTTATTTTTCCTAAAATGGATATAGTATTTTGAATTTATTGTTGGAGACGGAGGCATAAGAGTAAATACAGACAAAATTAACGCTTTTCGTAATTGGACAAGCTTTAAATTCGGCAATAGAGCTTCAGCGTTTGTAGGTTTAGCCTCATAATATTGTAATTTTATTCCAAATTTCAGTTCTCTTGAGACTTCATTGAGAAATTTAACAAAAAAAACGTTAAAGGGCATTGGGATGTCTCTCATTCGAAAGGATTTAATGTAATTAAAGAAATCTTGACTATCCTTCCTCTCCTTACTTGCTCTAATACATCCGCTAAATTTATTTGTTGATACAGAGGCATCTAAATGTGAAATTGGTCCAATCTTATCACAAATTGATAATTTGGTAAATAAAAAGTGGTTCAATACGCCATAAGAAGGGTTAAACCGCAGAGAGAAATTCTTCTATGATTTTGATAAAATATTCTATCGTTATATGGAAACTTAAAAGCCCAAGGTTTTACTTGTCAGAACTCAAATTTCTTATATTCACTGACAACAAACTCCTACTTGAAGCCTTATTCTCAACAGAAAGGGATAATCAGATTTTCTGGCTGCAATAATTACACTTTTTGGTATAGAACTTTTGCCATAAATATGGGAATGCCGACACCCTTTCAAGATTAGGCACGGAAACTAAGCTGGGTAAAATACCTTACAATGGGTACACCATAGAATGTAAAACAGCCAAAGAGGAAAATATTTATTTTATCTATTTCAAACTGGTGAAAGCTAATCCTACACATAATGATAATGAACTTGATCTTGACCTTTTTATTGTTAATAAAGCAAAGATATAAGTTAGTGCTGAGAGATTGAATTCTTTATCGTTAATGGGATCCTATAAATTCTTGTATGATTTCCCTCTGTTAGTTCTACCTAATATTCATTTAATTATCTTCAATTAGAAGGCACACAATATTTGGGCGTTTAGAATATCGCAAAACACTAGAAAAGCTACAGCATAATTTATCTTGGTCGACACAGAGGGTAGAAACATTAAATTGCTGTAAAAAATGTCGTGCATGTGTTTCTACTAACTCTGTTTACAAGTATACTTAGGTGGCTTATAAACCAATAATAGCGAAATTTTTACTTGAATGAGTATTATTAGATATAATGGATCTTTTAGCAATATCAGATCAAGGAAATAAATATATTTTGATGATAGTCGATGACTTTACTAAGTGAATGGAGGAAATATATTGAAAAAAAATAGAAGCTTCTAGTCTAGCCACTGCCTTTTTAATACGTTCGTTTATATGCTCGAAACTCCTATGTTTTTAAATTCTAATCCGGGAAAGGATATTGATTCAGAATTATTTTTAAAAAAATGGAACGCTTTTAGCGACTCACCCATCGAAGAGTACTCTTATCCTCCCCCATTCAATGGGTTTAGTTTAGCATAGTTACAAAACTCTTAAAAATATGGAAATTGAAGTCAATTGATGAGACTATCGTTTGCCTCCCTTAACTTTTGCTAATTGTATCAACAGAGACAAATTACAGAGGATCCCCCCAATGAATCCATGTTCAGACAAATTTCCCACTTCGCTTTAGAAACAACATTTAATTTTTTATTTGATCCCTCCCCCCATGTACTATCCCGAGAAAAACTATATGAATTATTTGACTGAATTTGAAAATAAATTAAAAATGCGACTGCTCAAAAGAAAAATACTATTATCGTGACAAAGAAAAGATCATTTTATATATCTCAGGCAAAATTTTTGTTCACTATTCCACTCCAAAAAAAATCGATCAATTAAATTTTGTTAGTACTGGAAAGAGGCATTTTTTGTTCTTATGGTAAAATATCCTTTAATAAGAATGAAAAGAGAAATGATAACATATGAAAAGGAGTAAATTCGCTTATACCACATCACATAGAACCCTAGAAAGAGAGAAGACAAATTTGAAAAGAATATCTACGATTAACAGGCTGGAAACCACCAAACGAATATTTAGGACTGGAACCTCTAGCAAAGTAATAAAGTCACTATAATGACATGGCTATCAGTGTAGCCGAGGAAACCACCATAATTTAAGACCGTGAGAATATATACGCTTACTCGAAATATATGTTAGATGGTTTTTTATTGGAAGAAGGGGCATAAAGTGCTTGTTAGTAGGTGGGTGGCGCAATTAATTAAGTTAGTTAGTGATTATTATTATATTTTTGTGTGTCAGTGACTGAAAATTTGACTTCATATATTTTATTATTTTTTATTGACATTCGACTTGACTTAAATTACATTTTTTTATTGTTTGCTCGTAACAGAAATTTCAGAAAGATGAACTTTGTCTTTTCCCTTCTTATATTCTTGAAATATTAGTTGTTGCATTTTTATACTGTTATATTTGTTCTTTTAAATCTGATATTCTGTATGCGTTGAATTCGACAAATTATTCCTCTGCTAAGAAGTATTAATGCGCTAATAATAAGTATTTTCATATCTGAGATTATACCTCTGAATAGGACATTTTTTCTTCAATTTTACTTATGATCAACAATATCGTTACGTGGATGATTCAAAATTTATACTACATTTTTCATTTTTGAATTAAATATTTTTAAAAATGCAAATATATTTTAGAATATTTGATAAGAAAGCCTAAGATTGCATATGATTTTGTGGAAGGGAATTCTTTTTGAAAGCTATATTTCATTTACTAAAATTTATATTACAAAATAAATTGATCTATTAGTTTTCTTCAAAATCTAAAATACTCAACAATTTGTATTAATATGACCAAGTTTGGGAAAAAAAAATTCGGAAATACTGGAAGACATACGAACGTTGAAGGCAAGACAAAAAGGGGTTTATCTCAAAGAAAGTGGCTTACTACAAGCATTATATCTTCATTTTTGATTGATATTTGCCACGATGCTATAAGTGGGCAAACCAATTTTTTTCCATTTTCGGACTAGATGTGTAAAACCTAACTGGGCCCTTTCAAGGGGGGCTTAACGGTTCCTCAATCAAGCCCGTTGCAGACCGTAGGTGGGCACCACTACTAAGATCAACGATAGTATGAGACTCTCACACTCAGCCTCCTCCGTCTACGAATGCGGTATTACATGATCATTGCCTCGCTGGGGTAAACCAATTTTTAATCCAAAACAAACATAAGGATACTTTATAAAATGATGGCATATAAATATACATGATATTTTTTTGATTCTCATGTAAAAAAATCAAACAAAACGCAATGGATTCTGATATAGAATAGAATTTTTATATTCCACGTCGAGTTGAAAATATTTTTAAAACCTTTGAAAATCAGTTAAGCGTTACATACCCAAAATTAAAATTTAAGCTTTGAAATGAGTAAAATTATTGTTGCATGCTTTATTTTGTATAGAAACCACTGATTTTACTGCAGTTATAACTATTTTTAACATCTGTTCGAAAAATTTTTACTTTCCCTTTTTTCACCTATTCTTATCGAAATTCATTTATAAAAAAAAGCAAAAATTAGGATGAATTTTATAAATTATTATTATTATAACATTTATGAATAGTTGATGGTCTTTAGATTAAACAGCTGTTAAACATTAAAAAAAAACAATATGAACAGAATTATTGGTAGTCTCAGTGAGAATTCAACCCTTTCTAACTCAATAACCCATAAATTTTACCTCGAGGCAATGCTCGTATGGTCCGGCGTCCCTAAAGGAAATAGGTTGTTAGTAAGGTTTGGTGGGTGAGAGTCTTACACTACCGCTTAACTTGGTATTAATATTTACCTGGTACCAGCCTAGACCGAATCATGAACTGGGACGCCCCTCTCGAAACAGACAAAAAAAATCATAACTCAGAAAATCTCAAAAAAAATAAAATGCTCACTGTTATGAATATTTCTTAATAAATTTAAGGTTATTCGAATGTGGTAATATATATTTACCTCGGCCAGACAATATTCAATCTGACCTGATTAATTTTAATAAAAAATTTTTAAATAAAGGTGAATCAGATGTTGTATCCGGTCATGCACAAATCGATCTGTTTGAATATAATCAATAAAAGTAAATGTATGTTATTTTCATCAAGATCTTGACCAATTTAACTTAATAATATTTAAGCAAATAGATTTGATTTTTTTTCCAAAAGGGATGGGGGCTTTAACAAATATATTGTCGAATCACACCTCGATTCTAATAAGCGAATAATCTTGACATTTGGGAACGTCTAGTTTTTGACTGAAAGTACAGATGTAGCAAAGTTAATTCTGTTAATTTCAAGTTTAAACACATAAAAGTAATAATTTTCTTATGTTTAATTTACCAAAATGTATTATAGTTAAAATAAATCAAAGGAGACAAATTAAACAGTTGAACAACCCGTTAACGTTATGGATGTCTTATAAATATATTGATTTATAAAATGATCGGATCCTGTCGTCATTTTCAACTCAAATCATGGCAGATGAATATTTTGAACCGTTTAAATGTAGTAAAGACTGCAATTTTATTAGTAAAATTCATGGAGATTATTCTCCTTCTCAATTTAGTGTGATTTTAACCACCAACTGTTTAAATATGAATTCTTCCCTTACTGTTGCCCAAAGCCTAGTGGAAAGTTATACCTTTTGACACATGAATATCAACAGGGAACTGAAATTAACATTTGATCCATTTTGGTGTTAGCATCAAAGCATTTTTAGTTTAAAATAAGGGGAGAAATTAGCGTGTAAAAATTTGTAATAAAATCACCGAGGACGACAATCAAAAAGTGCTCATTTGCAGAATACTTAAGTAGCATTAAGAAGGGGGCAGCGAGCAACCTAATGAAATGGACAAGTAAACGCTTAATATTATTTTAAAAAGGGGTTAACGAAACGGGTCACACAAGTTTATGGAAACGAAAGCTTGATATTTCAACAGGTCATTACTCCTCCGTGTTCTGAGAAGGTTGTCCAAAAAGAATAGGAAAAAGATCGTCAAGGATTCATGTCAAAACAATTAAGGCTTATCTTGTTCTCAGAACCGAATCCTTTAAATTACGCAACCTGGAAAATAATGGAAAGAAATAGATAAAACATAAATCTGAATCTTTTTGAAAATAAATAATAAAAAATTTGGCCAGTGCTTCCACAGCATAACATTCAAAAATCGTGCCAAAAAAATTAATTAAGAATTGTCGTGCAGTAGTTACAGCTGAATGTGAACGGGTTGGAACAAATTTCTATTATTAACATAAATTTAGCAATAGTTGATATATGTAAGAACCTTTATCAAAAATAGGTTTTTTGTATTTGTTTCAGGGTTTTTAAAAATCTATTTTTAGCCACCCGCCATAAATATTTGAAAACTTATCTATTTCCTTAATTCAGTGTTATTTATGAATCTTTAGTGCGATAATTAAAGGCAGAAAACGCATAAATCAATGACTTGTGATACATAAATATTAATGATGTCATCTGTATAAGCGTGAGTATAGATTGGTTAAAATTGATAATAAATGGTGATTTGTATGTGTTAAGTATTTGGAATGCGCGCCGGGGTGCGGCCAAAATAACGATTAGTATATTTAAATAAGTTATCATTCATAACACCTCCCTCTTTTAAATTTTCGTAATTTGCGTTTCCACGTA
>SGJC01000623.1:0-14548 GCA_009887335.1 Henneguya salminicola
AAAAAAACGAGACGATCGATAGTCTTTTTTCCAATAAATAAAAAATTGATAATTTTTTCGAAACCAAAATTTTATAAATTAAAAAAAATCAACGAAATTCAATTTTAGCGCTTAAAAAGGATCAAGTCGAGTTTGTTAAGAGTCAAACTATATTTTTTATCGTTATAGACTGTGTGTAAAGCTGTAATAAGAGACAAGAAATATAAAAATAGTCATTACACTTAGAATCTTAAAACTAATTGTAAATATGGTGAAACACCGCAAGAGTCCCTTCCGAATGCAGAAAGTAGCCTTACGCATTAATACAAAAAAATTATTATTTACAGAGTTGGTGGACTGTTAGTTTTGTAAATATCTAATAATAAGTGCAGAAAGACGTATAACTTGATTTTATAGTTAGTTTTGCGCTTGCTTCAAGTTATAATTTGAATTTGTTGTTACATACTATAGCTAAAAAGAATATATGATTTAATTCATCTTTATTATGTTATACAATGAAAATATAAGTATGAATTCACTAAAATAATGATTTTTACTTGTTATTTGATATAAAATTCCTTGGTAGCTTTTTTTATTCTCGTAAAAATAATTAACGAGCTGAAATATGAACTTTAAACATTTCGATAATATTCATGCAATTATATAAATTCTAAGAACTATGAAGTAATATTTCTTATTTAAAAAGGATTAAAGTTATCTAATTAACCTCTTAACACACATGGGAGGCTAGTAGTATAAATGAGTTATCAAGTAGCGTCTCAATATATATTCTTAGTTTAGATTTTGAAGAACGATAAAGCATTAATAATAGTTACTCCAGAAGATACATTTTTTCTATAACTGATACATATTCTAAAAGAAGCTCGCCTTCTTCTGCGATAAAATTTAGTTATCATCTGGCTTTTAGAAATATTATGGAAGTTAAATTATAGTGTACCTGAATATAGCCCAAACACGATATATCAATTTCAAGTCAAATTGAAGGATACAATATAATGCGCAAATAGATTACCCTGCCCATAAACAAACTAATCTAAGAAAAAAATACTTAGATCATTTTTTACGTGATTAAAAGAAAATAAAGGCAGACCAGTTGCTTTTCTCAAGAATACGCGTAACGTCGGGCTATAAAACGAAGTATTGATATGCCTATGCTAATTTGTTGCTGTAATTGTAGTATATACTTATAGTATGGAGCCATATAGAATTGCAAAATCTTGGCTTCGAAGGTAAAAGTGTCAAAACAGGAAAATATTTTTTTACAGTCAGAATATTTATTGATCAGCAAAAAAAAGAAAATATAAATGGATAAATATTACTACACATATCAATCGACTTAAGTTGGGCATAATTTTTAAGTGATTTTGATTTTGTAGATCAGCCACTCAATAAAGCATCACAATACGCTAAAAATATTATAAATTAGACATGTTTATATTATATATCTCAAAGTAAAAAAAATTTTTCACAAAATAATAAATCCGCCATCAATGTATAAAACGCATGCTCGATTGTGTTTCTTTAATATAAATTATTCATATTGTATTATGTAATAAATTCATTGGATAGATGATTAAATTATAATATTTATAAGAAAAAACCAAAATGTTGACACAAAAATATTTAGAAATTGTTAAAAAGGGAGGTTATCTTATTAGGGCGTGTTATAAACTAACGCCATTCTCCTTTGAGCTTTTTAATGCATCATTTAATAAGTTTGAAATTTATGGCATTCCTTCTCTGTGTTAGATGTCCTAACGATGACCCGTCCCAGGCTAGAAGTATGGGTGCGGTAAACTTTTTGTCTTCAAAATGAATTTTATCAATTCCTAATTTTTAGAGAGGTATTGGCCTAAATCGACTGGTATGTTTTTTTATATTTTTATACAGATAAATTAAATTTTTCAATAAATTTCTTTAACTTTAAGAATTTATAAAATATTAAATATAAAAAATATTGCAAGGATTACAGTAACGCATGCGCGGTGGTGGAACAGTTTGAACCCTAAAATTGTATCTTGTTCGCGGATAAGTTCTTCGAAATCCTGGGTCGATAAAATCCGTAAACAGGCGCTTCGCTTAAACTTCACTATGAAACTTACTAAATATTTTTAAATGTATAATACTGTTTGATTTGATAAAAAATATAAGTTATTATAATGCCAACTTCATGACTATTTTATGGTTTCCATTAATAAATTCCAAAATATATTATCGATCGATATTATGAGCAAAATATCACAAAAAAAAAGAGTAACCTAAGGGATAGAATTAATTACATGTTATTGCAGGGGCAAAGCGTATCTAAAAAGAACAGCATTACACTGCAAACCCTTTTCAATACTTCCAAATACTTTTTTAATCCTTAATGAAGTCGCCAAAGGTAACAATATTTTTTTCATTTAAAAATAGAAAAAAATTGTTAATGCCCTCTCAACATTTTATAATTTACATTTTTACTAAATATATGCCTCCCATTATTACACTAAAGAAATTGACTTCACGTTAATAAACGAATGTTATGGGGACGCTTAAATATTTTTAGAGCGATTCTTGTTGACTTAAATTTATCAGCTCATTCTAGATTTATGGCAAAAGGGTTATCTCGCGTTAATAAAGATCAACCTTTCGCCGCAATAATCAAAATATAGGAAATTTTATTAAAGGAAGAGATTACCCCATGATAATCCATGTCTAATTGGAAAAAAACAATGGGTACCTTTCATATCGAACACACGGGAGAGGATTTTATGAGTCGACGGAAACGAGAATTCTAATATAAATTATGGTCGGATATAAGTTTGCAATACGTTAAAAAGGTGTTGCGATAATCTGAAAGTCACATATGTAAGACAAACCATACCGTTCTTGTGGAAAGTAGAGACACCCAAAATTGGTGTTCGCAATAATTTTCAAAACTTATACTTATTGGTGAGGAATTGGTAGTATGGGACAGTAATCATCATATTTTATAATTGGACCATACTAAATTGAAGGAATATACGAATCAGTTAATCAGAAGTAAAAAAAAAAAATGCATTTGGGGATCGTTGCTCTAAATGAGAGGGTGGGTAGTGGCATATGAATAAAGCGTCTCATAAAAATAAGAGGAACAAAAATATTTATGTTGCACAGTTATCTTCATGGGTATAAACGGAAACCTAACAATATCCTTTCGATAATATTGAAGAATAAATTTATTTTTTTCATGATATTTCATACTCAAATAAAATACCAAAATAGAAGGTCAGACTTGACATAATTAAATTCCTCCTCTTCCTTTGTGTATTTATATTACATAAATTAGAGCCCAATATTGTTGATTAAAAATCTAAAATAATATTTTATCTTGCTTGAGATTTTTGAGCCTGCTCGTCTGGCGAACATCATTTGAAATAAAATAAAGATTGGTTCTCTTTTTGGTTTGAATTGTTAATTCCTTGGCCTAATTATTCTTTTTTTATTATAAACAAAATGTGAGTAATTTTGTCAAATCGAAAATAATTGGCCTCAATTTTCATACTATGAATCCATATTATAAAACATATCATTTGACAGTTAGGATATTAATACTAATACTAAAAAATTATTAAATTTTTGTAAGGTTTGGAAAGTAGTTTGCGCTTGTCTTAAGCATGTGCGATTTTAACCAACGTAACACTTTTCACATTTACAATAATTTTGCTTGACATGCATAACAATACCAGTTTCTTTCATGAAAGCAAACTGACTATAAAAAAAAAACAGGTCTGATCCAAATTTACGTACAAAGGGATAATTTTTGTTTTTTATTGAGTGTTTAATTTTCAAATAATAATTTCAAATTCCAATATTAAAGTTAAAAGTTATAGCCCAACTATATAAAAATAAATGAATACAAAATTCTTTAACAAAAATATCATCGTTTGACGCCATTCAAATAAATATACTTGCAGATAAGATGCTACACTTCTTAGCGTTATATCTCGTTTCGAAAAATTTTCGTTTAGCCAACACCACATATTTTTATATTTTCATTAGGTTAGTTAGCCATTATTATATTGTTCAACAAATTTACTCTTGGCTTAGGTGTGAGAAAATGAATAACATATTCTTTTAATCATAAAATACACGACCGTTGTATATTCATTGCGTAGGTTTGGCTAATTAACATTTCACACACAATTTATTGCAAATATTTTCTGCGGAAGAAAAGGGTATTAAAACATAAAACCCAAAAAATAAGCAAATGCATCTTAAGGCCTACTTTTCCCACTCTCATCCCAAAATATATACCACAGAGCCTGGTAGATATTGCACATTATATGTATATTTTTATAACATCTCTCGTTGATATTTAAGGAATTCCCACAATCTTCATAAAATTATAAAAAAAGTTGAAGTCTCCTCCTGCACACAGATCTAACCGATCAAACTAACCTCTCACACTTTTTTTAAAATAATTATCTATATTTGCATGCTGGATATTTTTAACTCCCATACATCTTCCGTAAAAGTTTAATATCTATTTCATCAGTGAATAAAAGAAATTTGTTTAAAAGCACATGAGATCTAGTTGAAGGATAGGTTTCATGAGCATAAAATAGGAATCATGTTTGTGAATATACATCATGAAATACCTATAATAATTTATTTGCACTTTCGTCAATTATTTTCTTTTTCTTATACGTCTTTTTGGAGCGTGAGTATAATTTTTACATTTTCTGTTGCGTCAACAACGACTATTTTAAAAGGGCAGTCTTAGGGGAAATGTTGAATTATAATATTTTAAAAATTGATAATATTGTTTATTCGCCGAAATAATATTATAAAACTATATTTATGCACACGGGTTGTCATCAGACCCCAGTGATCCAAATTATTGGGATAAATAAATAAAATGATCTTATCGAATCATTTTCTTATTTTTAAAATATTATTATGCATATCTATTAAGCTGTCCATTAAAATTCACAGAGATCGTCATTTGATGAATTTCTTATTATATATTGCATAATTTAGATAATGTTTAGTTTTAGAAATGTGTTAATCAAAATTAATATATTTTGTAGAATTCAGAATATTATTTATGTTTTGACAAATATTTTATTTTGTTATAACTAGAGAAATTAGAATAATCTGTATGGAATTTACATTTTTTAAAATAGTATTTATAATCATACATCATTTCATAGTTTACCACCTATAAGAGGTCTGCATATTTTGGCATCTAGATTGAATAAAACTTTTGATTTTTTTCTTTGATTTTGTTATTTTTGAGTTTTTAAATTAGACTGATTAATTAACATTAAGACGTATACATATCGTAGATAAGATTTTATTTTTTTATGTAATTTTTTCTTTGCCAATGCTAAAAAATATACATAATCCCTTCTTTGTGGTTTATTGCATAATTGGATGATATACATAACAAATTTTAATATCTTGGGACTTTGATAGAAATTATCATATTATAAATAAAAATTATTTCATTATCCTATCTTAAAACGGGGGTTGTGGCTGAAATATTAAACCGAACCTATTAATTGTAAATAACATAATCCATGATAATACTTGAATCTACATTATTCTATTTTTTCAATAATTTTTATGTATCGATTAATATTACAGTGTTTTGAGTTAAATTTTTCAGTTTTAAATATTAGTTTATTGTTTCCATTCATAGTTAGCGTGCATCAATCATCATTATTTTTGCGTTTTTGTTTTATTTTGAATTTCATAATACATAATATTAAGGCTAACACTAACCAACAAAATATTTCGACAAAAAAATTAAATAATTTATAAAAATAAACGTTGAGGTAGGCGTAAGAAAGTTTATTCTGTAAGTATCTCTTCATTCAGACATATGATAATGTGAATGTATTAACGCGCATTACTGCAATATCCATTGCAATCTTACATAGTAAGGGTTTCCAGTTTATCAATCATTCTTGTTAAAAGCTAATTTTCTGGTTTGGGTCGGTTCTTCTAAAAGCATCATTCCCCTTTGAAAACATCTATTCTCTGGGATTTTAAAATGGCCAATACGGAAGTAATTATTACAGGTGATATCATCGTATGAGGCGGCTTAAAGTACATTCCCCCATTATTTTTTGGGAAATGCACATTTTTCATTATTACCATGCACCTACACACACTCTTGCCCTTTCTTTCTGGGTGGAAGAAGATAGTATGGATATAACCCAAAAATCTATTGGACTTATAAGCAGATCCGTTTATATGATTATTAAAAACTTCATTTTTTGTCAAATCGTAAGACACTGAAATTTTTTTACACCGGATTTTAGGTTCACTTAATGGCGGTTTTTTTATCAATTTTTAGTCTATCTTTTGTTACCCTTATACATTAAACCCATCTTCATCAACAACAAAATATTATCTATTGAGTATGATTCTTCTAATTCTCAAAACACTATACCATACAATTTTCTTTCATTTATTAAATCAGGTACATATGTGTCACCTTGAAAATCAATCAAACGAAGAATTTTATGGTATAATGTAAGTTGTTAAGGAAATCTGACTTTAAAAATCGAAAATTTTAATGAATATATCGTTCAAAAACTTGCAATGAAATTTTTGCAATGTAATGCCTCAATTGTCATCAAGACGTGCTTTATGTATTATTGACTATCAATAGTAATTTTAATATGGCGAGGTCTACTATTTTTATTTATTCTAATTTGGTTAAAAAATATTTTTTAAATGATGCGAACGCTTGGTTGTACGAAATTCTCATGTCTAGAAATGTAAGAAATATTTTCCACATTCTGAAGGTCTCTAATTATTCTCAGTCTCATCTCATTTGATATTTTTGGGACTGTTCGTTAAACTCTTATTCAAGGATTTTAATTTATGTTATCGGATATTGTATTTTCATAACTTTGTTATTCTTGATGTATATTATTTTTATCTAATAATTGTGAATTTGAGTTTTGATACTATTTAAATAATACTTGAAATTGAAATGTTTAATTTAGGATTTATAACGCGAAGGGGGATCTTAAACACTATATTAATTAAAAAAATTGATTAATTCTTAAAAATATATAATTTTTCGGATTTAACTCCAGCATTTGTTTTTTTATCGAACCAAATATATACTTTTCTTCCATAGAATTTATGTGTTTTTCGATCAGAATAAGAATTTTTGTTATTGAAATTTTTATTCGTTGGCTTTTGGAGCCGGATAACGGGCCGAACTAAAAAATATTTAACTGAGACTGGTAGACATGAGTAAAAGCGAAATTGGGCATTGTGATGCTCTGGAAATTTTTTTTTAAACATTATCTGGCTTTAGACTTTTTCTTTTAACTGATAATAAGGTTTTGATAATTAATTGGAAATTATTAAAATACAAAATATTAACACAGAAATATTGGGCATTTTTATTTAAGACGTTATAACTGAGTTTTGCAAGCAATAATCATTTTATTTTTTCAAACACCTAAATACAAAAATATTTTAATAATCTAGTTCGAAATTATTACCCTGGTGTATATTCTATATAGTCGAACGGGGTTCGTAGATGGTTATCTTCATTTATTCTCCTTTTTCTTCAAATGGCACTCTGCAAGATTATTACATCAGCTAAGAGGTCCTTAAAGTTCTCTCATAAATACATTTGCTTTGCGTTTCACGTATGTAGAATATGGAAAAGAATAGCCTTAAAAATAAATAATACTAGGTGAAGTCATTCGTAGCTAGCTTTTTTCAAATAATCATAAAAGGCTTAGAAATATACATGTCAATATCTGTTGATATTGATCGAAAAATAATTAATCAATTGTTTTATTTCATTCAAAATTAATTTTTTGTATAACTTGGCTTCACTGTTTGACTTTAGAAAACTCCACGGAAGATAATTATTTTTTATGATCAGGAGTATAGAGAGATAAAACATTTGTTAAATATTTCTTTTCAACTTTTCAATATTCAATAATTTAAATTTTTTTTAATATCTGATTTGTTGCGAATATTTTTCAACATAATATAATTTCTTATAAATTAATTATAACTACGTTTTTATTAATCTGGAATAAACATTATATAATTTTCCACTTTGTCCGTCTGTCGTTCACCAGTTTTCTTTAGAATAAAATAGATATCGTTGTTATCAATTTTTTCCTTTGTATAAATTTATAGTATGAAAACTGCATAATGCAAAATTTAATCATAAATTGTTTTTTATTATTTTTATATTTTCGTTATCGTAGAGGTATTATTATTATTATAAACAATATAACTCAACTCGTTTTTAATTTAAAATTTTATTATCAAGTATAGATAAAGATATTTTCTAAATTTTTGCATTTTAACATTTTTTTTTAATTTAATAAATTTTCTATTAATGTTACTATTATCTGTGAGATAATCAATGGAATTTTAAAAAAAATAATTTTTAAATAAATTATACTTATTTATATTTATAAATCTATTAAAATATTGTGTTTCATACTTAGCCCATTATGGAAACGGAGAAGGCCGCTGATGGATTATCGGAAGTTTTTTTGGTACAGGTAAGCAAATTAAATGATATTCTTAAATATATTTATCCCAATTAATTTTATCAAAATGAGTATTAGATTAAAGCAAAACATGAGTTTGGCGAAATATTTGTACAAAGGGCTCATAATAGAGATTTGCAGCTCGCAAAAAGATAAAATAAAAATTTCACTGTTCTTTATTGTGTGTACTTGTATCACTAATTTTAAAACTACCTTGAAATTAAAAAAACATATCAATAAAATCGTTCAAATAAATGTATATTATTATAAAATGAAATAAAACAAATATTTGAAGTTTTCTTGGAGTTTCTATAAATTTATCCCTTTTATATTTTACTTAAGATGAATCATATAAAAAATTTATTAATTTCATTTATTTTTAATACTTTTCATGTTTTTAGCGACAAGCTGTATTATCGAACCCATACGGTTCTCCTACAAGTTCTGTATCAAGCGTTTCCAAGTAGAGCAATTGGCAGTTTTGAGGCATGGGATTCTTAAAATATTATTACAGTATTAGAAAATCACTGAATCAATATTTTAGCAAATATTTGTTCTTGAAAACAGTATTCAATAATTAAGCCTGACATCTCATTTAAGATTTAAATTTTGCCAACCATATTCTTTTCAATAAATAATCTTATGATTTACTCAAATATTCTTTTTACCCGAGATTGCAGCCATAATATTTTTTCAAAATTTGGGTTTTAATTTCAACTGGGGTTAGAAATTTGTGGTATTCATTTTTATAAATTAATGTTATATTAAATTTTATATTGATAACAGGATGCTTACTTTCAACAATTTATTATTTCTTTCAAATTAATATTGAATTGTTTTATTAATTTTTTCAAATATTAAACATAAATAAGACAAATTTTAACGTTTCAGATGTATTATACATCATAATCATTAATACAGATTACCTGATAAGACGAAAAAATTTTAAAAATATTTTTGGGATGTTTTAGTCAAAAGTTTTGCATTGAAGAAAGTAAGCTTTTTATCATCACAGGATAAAACATACACATAATATAATTTAGCTTTTTCTAGAACTCAAAATATCCTTCAATTACAAATTTTATATAAAATAATAAACCGGTTTAAAAGAACATTTTTAAAGATATCCGTAAAATTTTCAAAAATCTTCACATATACCATCAGAGAATATTTGTTAAAGCCTTTTAAATAAAAATGTTTCTTCTTTTGAAAATGTTAAGCGCATTAGGGATTTTGTTCATCGCCTGCATTTTTTTTCAAAATTATTTTTACAGTTTAAATACATTATATTGAATAAACTATACCCATGTATTTAATTTTAACAATTACATTATTTGAATCCTTTTCGAATTTTTATTTTTTAATTGTATTATTATTACTTATCTCGGGTTTTATCTCAATAGATTTTTCCCTTATCGTATCATTTCTCACTTTAATTGCGCTTTTGAAGAATAAATGTTAATTTATATTGTTTTTGTTTATAAAATTTTTTGTAAAGAGGATGGCGTTTAATGTGCCAGTTTCTTTTAGAGAAACAGCACGTAATATTAGCCGTTTTGAAAAATTATTTTACTAAAATAAAATGTAAAATAAAACATTTTAGCAATGTTTTAAATATATTTTGAACTTTTCAGAAAAATTCAGTCCAATAACAATTTTTGATTTTATTAAAAACATTGATTAAACAATAAAACTGTATTATGGAATTCTTTTTTGTCATCTGTTGGTGTCCTTTTTTTTTTAAATTAGCCTTATCTTGAGTCTCTGAAGATTACATATTTGTAATATATATCTTCGATGCTGCTTTATGCATCATATATATCATAATTAATATAAAAAAGTATTAATTTTATAGAAATATAGATTATTGCTAAATCATCAATCTATTTAATGCCTAAACTATTTTCCTCAATTCTAACAATGATAGAAATATCTTATTATTCAGCAAGAGAAATATAATAGAGTATTCTTCATAACTTTATGAAAATTTTCAATTAAATATAGCCTTCTTAAATATATTGGATTTAATTAGGGCAATGTTCTAACGATAAATAAAATGGATTAAATATGGCAAAAACCTTCGCAATAAAATAGTTTTTGAAACTTAATTTATGAACGGCACAAAGTGTGATTTAATTGAATAATTCCAATATAATAATGTTTTAACGGCCTAATAATTCTTTTTATAATGAATATATTTGAGGGGAAATTTTATATGAAATTTATTCGAATAAAATATTCTTCAGCATTAGCTTAATTGTTAAAGTTATTCTAACTTAGAGTTATAAGGATAAAAAAAAAAATATTATATTTTTATTTCGTGTAGCCAATGTTGTTTTCTCGGATTATTATCATTTCTTACTTGCAATGATAGATCATATTGATAAGTCATACCGTTTTGTAGAATTAAAGCTTCTATTGATTAATTTCTTTCTAAATATTTCCGTTGGGCTGACGGCATTAAGGGCTTAAACTTATTTAATTTCATTTTAATGTCTTTTTAATTTTATAAATTCGTCACCGTAGCAAGAATGTATTAAACATATTATTCTTCATTCGATATATGTGAGTTATTCTCCAAATTAATATTTTTATTTCATTAATTGCAAATTTATTATTTCGATGTTTCATAAAATTCATCATTTTCCTTAAATTTTTTTAGCAGATAGTATTATGCAATATTTATGGCCTTGTTCGTAATATGACGCTTACTGGAAATTTTTATCCTTTATTTTATAAATCTATTTTTTAAAATCTTCAAAAGCATTGTCAACCAATGTACGTTTTTTAATTCTGTCTCACTTTTATATACCGGAGTTTTTAATTAAAGAAGTTTTGACCTAATATTGTATTAATATTTGAATGATCATTCTTAAATTTGATTTGAGAAGCTCATCACATGAGGCAATTCTTTATAATTTTATCTATAAAGAAGTTAGGGTAAGTCAAAGAAATTTTTTTATTCAATTAATAATACATACTATATAACTGTGAATGATCGACAAGAACCTAATAATTATATTTGTGATCAATATCTCTACAAGGTGATATAGTCGAACACAGAGCAAGGAAATTTTAAATTTTAGTGATAATAAAAGAAAATTAATACGGGTAAATTGTTTTACATTGTGTGATGTAATATGCGTAATAAAATTGAGTAATATGGAGCTTTCAACCTTATTTTTAAGGTGAAATATTACGTGTCTCAACTAGGGCATATACTCACCGTTAGCTCTAAGCACCATTACGCCCGCCGCGCAGGCAGGGGTACAAGCATAATTAAAAGTTTTTTATAAATATGTTTGTTCTGTATCTCTCAATTATTTTTCAAACATGACAAAAGGGAACAATTATTTCGACTTTTATATAAAATAATCATCTATTTATTCGTTTTTGATAGACACAGATGATTTTACACAAAACATTAATATTTTTCAATTAATTCTTAGGGGCATTCGCAACTACGAAGGTTGCCTCAGCTTTCACCAGAACGTGAAGAAAATTTGGTAATATAATTGTATTATGTGAATATTTATATTGTATTTTTTTACGATTTTTCTTTGTTTTGAATAATATTTATGCTATTTATTTATAAACCTATTTTATATGATTTACATTATTAATCTTTTCCCTTACAACTTTTTATCGTGTTTAATTTAATTTTATCTTATCTTTCCTCAATATACTTATACTTACTTATCCTTTGATTATGAAATTTAATTATCAATGAAACTTAAATTGATTTTTAGCAAAGATATTACCAACAACTATCTGGATATAATTTTATGCAAACACAATCTCCAGTAAGAGAATTTAATAACGTTAACATAAACTATGATATTTTTTAGTCATATTCTATATCTTGTTTTATAGAATATTTAAAATATTATTTTCTTTTTTCTTACAATTCGATTTTAAATAATTTTTGGTAGCTATATATAATTAAAAGAACTTATTTATTTTAGGGCGATTTTTCAGGACGACAAAAACTATCGGCGGCGATAACCGCTAAGGGAAAAGTAAGATACTTAGGTTATATTAGCCGATTATTTTTTTTGTATTTTTTGTCAAATTTATTTAATTTATAGCGAGGCCAATCACTCTTCGCTTTCATTCCATATATATATACATTTTCGATTTTCTAATATCTATTAATATTGTTCAACATTTCGTGATGTCTTTTTAACTAACATGATTACATAGTAAACATATATCTATCAGCAAGGAGCTATGGCAAGAGTAAGACAATTTTACACTATATTTATAGATTTATTTATGTTTTTCAGCCTATTAAATTGTACATTCTTTATTTTATTTTACAAAAATGATTTTAAATAGTTTCAATTTTATACTGTTGTTTATTCATATTTAATTTTAATAACATTTTAATTTGAAAATATTAATTAATAACGTTATTTTCTAATCTATTTGAGCGGTTATAATATCTCTTATCCATTGCGTGTTATTTAATTTTAGAGTCAATCTTACGGAAGACAATTACCAAACAGGGGAATAGTAAGATAATTATATCGGCTGATTTTTATTATTTTGTCATATTTATAGCGAGGCCAATCATTCTTCGCTTTCATTCCATATATATATATATACATTTTCGATTTTCTAATATCTATTAATATTGTTCAACATTTCGTGATGTCTTTTTAACTAACATGATTACATAGTAAACATATATCTCTATGTTAAGAGTAAGATAATTTTACATTTTATTTGTGTTTTTCAGCATATTAAATTGTAGATTCTTCATTTTATTTTATTTCTTATTTAAAACATGATTTTATATAGTTTCAATTTTATACTGTTGTTTATTGGCAATTTAATTTTAATAACATTTTAATTTGAAAATATTAATTAATAACGTTATTTTCTAATCTATTTGAGCGGTTATAATATCTCTTATCAATTGCCTGTTATTCAATTTTTAGTCGATCTTCAGGAATGCAATTATAATATTCAACAATAAAAAAATTTCCACGAGTGAAAAATATAAAAACTTATTGATAATTTTCCAAGAATTTTATTGTAATACTTATATTTTCGTTTTAGCAACATTATGCTATTTTAAATATTCAACCTTATACCCCTCCATCTCTTCAACATAAGAAACTATATTTAATTGTTGCATATTTATTTTAAATATTATCACAATGATTTTTAGGACCCACAATTAAGAGCATCAAGATTACCAATCAATTATGCAACGAGGTCCTCGGTGAGATCTTTTATTACATTCAGATTTTTTGTTACTTTTTTTATATTTCTATTCTCGTATTATAAATATAATTGTAATTTTTATATTTTTCTTAATAAAATTTAAGAATCTTAAAAATTTAGAAATTATTACCTATATCATTATGTAATTGACACATATTTATATGTTTTAATAAATATTTTTAACTTTGCAATTGATTTTCAGTTTGCACCGACACAGACGCATCCCTTTGTTTCGCATCTAAATACACAAGAGGTAATATTATTTAAAAATTGAATACGATAATTTATTTAAAAAGTCGTTGAATAATATATATTTATTCTTTTATACAGCATTTTTAAAATATTGTTTCAATTTTTTGTATTTTTTAGTTTCATTTGGTCTTATATTTTACAACAAATTTTTTTCTCATCTTAATAAATTATTTAATCATATCCATTCTGATAATAAAAAATTGGCAATGCGATGATAAAGCCTTAATTTATTGCAAGCTATTTAAAAGAATTAAAAGTTGAAGTTTTATTTTTTTCAAAATTTCTAAATATGTTTACTTAGCATAACTATTATAATCTTTACGAATATTTGGAAGAAAAAATATTTTTATGGCAACTAAAAGTTATGAATTACTTTTTTACGTACAAGTCTTTAATTACTATTAAAAAGAACCATTATTCTTTTCGTTAGCATTATGGTTTCGAATATAAACTTAATATATGGTTTGTTATATCAAAATTATTCATACCAACCACTCTTGGTCTATATCGAAATACAGTTTCTTATCATTGTGGAATAAACCAATATATTCTAT
>SGJC01000624.1:0-12713 GCA_009887335.1 Henneguya salminicola
TTTACATTTTTCATAAAGTTGAAAATCTAATTCCATTTCTAATCCTGATATTTTTATATTTTCAGAAAGTATATTTATTTTTACTGAAGATAAGATTGCAAAAATTTACAAAATGTATGCAAGATTTGGTTAATATTTTTAAACCGGTTTTCGAATAATCTTATTAAAATTAAAAGAAATTATGCATCTTATTCATTTTTAATGAAAGACTATTAAGAAGTAAGTTTTAAAATAAACAAAAAATAACTTTTCGATTGCTTTAAAATTTCAAGTTAGCATCTGCATGCTTTTACGTAAAGAACCATTGTGTACATGCCGTTCATTTTTCAATGTTTTATGGTAAAAAAACATGAACGTATTGCTTTTGAAAGTTTTTTTAAAAGTTAATTTATCCTGTGATGCAAAAAATCCCCAATTTAAAACATCGTTTAATATGATTAAACGTATTTTAAAAATGAGCTTATGTGTCAACTTTTTTAGAATTCCCTTGCAGTCAAAAGACAACAATTATTGCAGCTAAGCCTCATTTCAAATAAAATAATAGAGTTAACTTTTATTCAAACTAAGTTAAAGGTAAACAAAGATTTTAAATTATATATTTTTGGAAACAAACAATTTTTATTTAAAAGCTTGTCTATTAAAAATGATACTTTTTGTATTATAAAAATAAATAGAGACATTTTAAAACAAACAGTAAGTTTGAAACAAATTTTTTTTTAAAAATTAAAGTTCAAATAATTAAGAAATATTTTATTTATTCAATTTTTAGGTCAAACATAAGATTTTTAAATATTATTCGTGACATATTATCAATGACCAATGTGGAATCTGAAAATGTATCCTTCTTGCCAGCCATGTGTAATTCGTTTTAATTGGTTCAAAAAATTTTAATTTTGCCATAACAAAAAGTTTTTTATGTATTTCTCATATTTTCTTCAACCTTATCTCTTAAAATAAAATATTCTCGTAAATGTTTCATCCAACTAGATCAAACGAGCGGGGCTGCTTTATTTTTACAATTTGACAGTTATTTTAGTATAAATTTCTCATACCCTCTAAATTTTTATAAGAAATTCATAGTTGATTTTAACACTGCTCAAGTCCCTTTTAACGATCGAACAAACTAAAAATTTTGCATAGGTTGATTATTTCAGTCCCTTAAACTAAACAGTTTTTAGAAAATTACAATTATGTTCTAGAATCTTAAAAGCTTTAAAACTAAACGTACAGACTTTTTTAACCTTTCAGATTCCTATTTCAAGATGACGAATATTTACAAAAATTTCTACATTTTACTCAATTGGGAAGAATTACGATTAAAAATTAAACACTTTTGACGACGCTTCCAATAGTGGTCAAAGATCGAGGAAAATTTGTATGGCAATTCAGAATAAAATTCATGCATTCTCTTCTCTTTATGATATAAAGTAGTATTTTTCACCTTAAATATATCGTATGTTTCGACTGCATCCGTAGAATATAATTCCCAAGCCTACTTAGCTAATATCATGATAAAAAAACAGAAATATTTATATTTAATTTCTTGATGTTTGCCATAATGGCCTCATTACGAGAATCTGTTCCGTGTGTTGTAAAGTTTGCCATAATAAATACTCTACTATAAAGGACGGAGTAAAATTGTGCAAAAGGGAGATTTAGCCCTGCTTAAATTTCTATTTAATTATGGCCTTAATATAGTTTTAACCATCCTATTCTCAATTTGATACTAGTTGCCCTTTAACTCTTCATAGGAAAAAGGATAGAAAATAAAATATTGACTATTAAGTTACATTAGATTTTAGTTAAACCTCTCCAAACGATAGATTTTAACTGAGTAAGATTCTATTCCTTATTTTGCTGTTTTATTTTATTCGCCTTCAGAATTTTTAACAATAAACTGCCAAACCGATTAATCCTTATGTAATAAGTTTAAGAGCGAAAATTCTCTTCTGGAATAACCGTTACCTCTTTTATTAAAACTGAAAAATGATAAAATTTGGGATTAATTCAGAGCCATGGAGTTAAAAATTATCGGTAAATAGATAAGGTTAAACCTCTGGCCATACTCCATTCGTGCCTTAAAAAATATCTCCCTCGTTAATTTAATAAACGCTAAAAATTTTCAAAGATTTTTTGAAAACTAAAAATTCACTCGATAATTATAAAATAAATGTACTTAATATAAAAAATAAATCTCGAACAATTACTGGTAGATAAGAAACAAAATAATTTGATCAAAAAGGCTAAGGAGGCTAAATCTAACTCCCATGTATTTTGAGACAGATCGAAGATAATCTAAATTATAACATTAAGTTCACCCGTTCCGTTGCAAAATACCCCTCTTCCAACAAATCTTAACTGATCTTGAAGAGTAGAATAATAATTTTTCAAACTTTACCCCAATAATAGTTTCTCTTCTAAATTTTTTGGCGATAATAACACTCACTTAAACCATCCAACGCGAGTGGGAGTTTTTAAAGCCATAATCAAACTAGCTTATTCAAAAATATCCGGCGAAGGAATTATTAACGTCGGTATCTTTTAACCATACATTCGAGATAGTCATGAGACAAAGTCTCTCTCTGATGCAATTTTTGAAATCATAAAATATCTCTGAAATAGGGAATAAATTCCTGGCAGCTTAAATTCTACTTTAATAGTATCGATCGAAAAAAAGAGGCCTTTCGTTTCTAGATAACTAAGGGGGTATCGCTTTAATTAAATTAATGCTAAAAATCTTACCTTTAGACGTCAATGAGAGCATCAAAGGTGTTTTTAGCTTTACGCAAATAAGAGGACAGACGGATTTTAGAAAGAATCGAGAATTTATGGCTCAGGTAATCGCTCTTTTTGTAATTTAAAAGGAGGTCTTTGATCGAATAAGTACATTCGCTTTCTTGTTTGATTTTCATATAGCTTTTGATTCAATAAAGCTCCCTTTTCTGTTTAATAAACAGACAAAAGCGGTCAATACATAAAATATATAAGATTAATTCATGCATTTTAATTTTCGTCTTGTGTAAAAGCTAGAATCATTTCGTCTATTATTTCTACAGATGAATTCAAAAGAGTTAAATGTGCAAGGCATTTATGCTCATTATTACTCATGTTGTTTAAATTTTTAATCAGTGATATTTTTAATAAATGGTTAGTTTAGAAGTTACGAAGATAAACATATATTTTTAATTTCTAATCTGTTATACGCTGATGTTCTATTCGTTCATTTGATAGAAAGGTGGAGAAGTGAAAAGCTCTTAAGCTACGGTTTACGAAAAATTTAGGGAATTTTAACTATTATAAACGTAGGATTGTAATGTTTAATGACAACTTAGCGAGCATGAAAATTTTTTATATTGGTCTTGATAAAATAAACAGGTTTGATGAATATAATCAGTTTGGTTTTTTAATATATAAAGATTTAAATTTTGATCCCATAAGAAAATCGCTGCTAAAAACAAATTTAATACAACTATAAACAAACAAACAAAAAGTGTCAGAAAGCAGACATACTCATTTTGTAAAAAAATTAGTGTAATTTAAAGTTTTTTATCTCGTTTCGCGTATACGGATTGTAACTTAGAGGGGGGGCTCACTAACCCCCTTAGTACTCTTCAAACAATTGTTTAGGGCTCGCTCCGGATATGTCTCAATGTGGGATAACTGATAGGTTAAATGCACCTTGAAAGGAAACAAGTATCTTACTTTTACCAGCCATATTGGAATTAACAAAGCTTGGGCTTTTTTTAAATATAGAACACTCGATTCATATATTCGAAATTTGATTCAGTCAAAATTTTCTTATCGAACAAAGTCTAAGGTCCCGGGAACACTTTTTTTCATTGAGCATTTTTTTTAATATAAATCTAAGAATGTTTTTCAGCTTAGTAAAATAAGAAACCACAGAAGAGAACAACAAAATATTAAAAATTTCTTTGGATCCATAAATACGGTTATAGTTGATGCTAAAAGTTTTAATCATAAAATAAATTCTAACTCAAGAAAGGTAAAAAAATGATATTATTCATTCCGTATTTAAGAGCAAGTAGAGAAACGTTTTAATGAATCACTAAAAGCTAATTCCTGGCTTTAATCGTCTGCTTAAATGTCGAGATAAGACACTAAGAGTACAACAAGATATGTTATCCTGTTTAATTGAACTTATTGCCAAAAATTCGTAAACACGGTAAATGTTATGCATGGAGGTATTGAGAATAGTTTTTTGATATTTTTTGCAAATGTCCCTATGTTTATTACTTCAGAAATTTATTTTTTAATTATTTTCATGGCCCAAGATTATATGCGAACTCTTTTTTATATTTTTCTTATCTCATAGGCTTTGTAAAAGCGATATAAAGAGCCATATTTTAAAATTAAATTGTTGCAACTTTTTTATTTTATACAATTCTTTCATTACAAATTATATTATAGCTCCCCTCCTTACTTCAAAAACTGAAGCCCCTAGGGTATGGTTGCTCAAAATGTGAGATGGAATGGAATGTTTTCAGTCAACGAGTCTGTTTACCACCTTCCCATCTGTCTTTATTTTTAAATATACGTATTGAAACAAAAATAACATAAAAAATTTCTAAATGGGTTGACAAACAGGCTATAAAAACATATATTTATCTGTCTTATTAATATTTCTTTAATATTTCACCTATCAATATAGGCTTATACCATACGGCTGGTTGAGCGTGAAATCTGCATGCAAAAATATGTAGAGACTCTTTTTAGTTTACTTTATTATTTTATCTCACATATAAGCATTTGGATGTTTTTCCTCATTTTACTTAAAAAATAAATTAAGAGACTATTCAATGCGAGAATAAGTGTTTGCCAGGCAAAACCCTTCTTTACAGAGATAATAAATAAATTAATAATTTTTTAGGAAAACAATAACATTCGAGCTCTAAAATCTACGTCTAGGATCGTTAATTCGAAAAACATATTAAAAAGTTGGCCAATCCCCTTTTGTTTATTCAGCGCAAAAAACAAAATCACAAAAATATTTGTAATACAGCAGAAAAATGTAACTTTTTTAATGACTGGTTTTACTTTTAAATTACCAAAAAAATAATTATAAGTACTATAATAATATTATAAATGGATCAATTATTTATATTTAAGAATGTTTTTATAATCAAATTATATGTAATAATTAAGCTTTTCTTCAATAAAATTAGTCTGCATTTTATATCTAAGATAAAATGTATCCATATATTTTTGATTGAATGCACATTAATCGTATTATTGCTCAATGGTAATATGAAAGAACTGCAAAACGTATTACGTTTACGAGGTACCATTTTTTCCTCCCTAATTAAGCCAGAGTATTCACCAAAAACATAAACTTTTAATTTTATACACTTTCTCTTAATAGTTGTAATGTATTTATTCGGAATGTGATCCTCATCAGCAACAAATTGGCTTCCTATGACTTTTCTACAAAATGGGCATCTAAGTATTCGTTCAGTGTAACTAGAATAAGACAATTGCGGTTTTTAACTGAGGTAACCAATTTCGATCGCTACTAGGTATTGCATAATTTAAAACTCTTTTTATGTTTCCACAGAGTATAATTTCATTAAATTTTCCGGAGCGTGTCAGTTGTATTCTTTCATCAGGGGCAAAATTTCTAAAATTTAATTAATTAATAAAACGTTAAAACATCATAAAAAGTAAAACAAATGGCTTCACATGCATTGCATACTACTTTTGATACCTATGATTTGAGAATTTAACTTACTTTTGTTAATAATAAGCATAAGCTATACAATTTATGAATCATAGTATCCATTACAAGTATATTATAGATTTGTTGTGGACTTATGGGAAAATACATAAGAAAAAAATAAACTAATTCTAAGCATGTAAAAGATATAGAAATACCGATATTATTATAAGGTAAATCTTTTGGGTTAAAACTATACATCTCAGACCATATAGTTCGAGCAAGATCTGCTAATTCATTCTAAATATTTTAAAGTAAATTTACAGCCGACCAATTGTCACATTTCCAAAATGTCGATTTTTCCGGCATAGAAATAAGTTCCTATTATAATATTATGTCTAAATTACAACACAATAATCCTCTTTATTATATTCAGTTGGCAGCGTGAGGGTATAGAGTATAGGGTTTTCATCAATAATGCTGGGTTTAATGGTAACTCTAATGTAAAATAAATTAGTTAAACCTATATAATATAAAATTTTCAATGTAGCTTACATAAATAAAAAATCATTTACTTATTTTTAGTCTCCAATTCTTTTATTGTTACAATGTCAACGATACACAAGCCGCGCAGTAAAAACGTATAACCTTCAAATATAAACTTTTCAGGCCATTCTACATATTGGCAGAGTGTACCACATTTTCTACCCTCATTTTTACTATAATATAATAATAAAATTTCACATATCAAAGCAAACTACACAAAAACTGCAAGTCGCTAAGTTTTCTAGAGTTGTCCGAAAATTCTAAATTATATAAATTGAAAATCATGAAGATTTTAATAAATTATATGAACACAATTTCATGTATGTTTTAGATTTATTTACGTAAAATTTGATTCTTTCAACTTTATAGGATTCAGTTTTAGCAATTATATATTTTTGAAATATTCTCTTAACTCATATATAATATTATATTTATCTCCCTAACCTACATAAAGGGCAATAAAAAAAGAAAGTAATTGCAAATTTTATAGTTTATTTTGATTTTTAAATTGTAAGATAAAAGGTATCATTAGTTTGAATTGTTAACATTCCTTCTTAAAGATGCGCCCTCAGTGCCTTTCCATGCTTAATGGCCCATCTTTATATCTATAACTACATGAATATTTCTTGAAATATAAAGAGTCAAAAAATTGCATAATGTTTCAAATAGGGCGCAATGAAAATATTAATTCTATTAAAGAGTGTAAATTATATTTTGTGATATTATTCTGTCAATTTTTCGCAAATAAAATTTTTTACAGTTCTACCTTTATTAAATAATAATATTACTTTAAGATTTATTAAATTTTATTTATATTTAATCATATTGTTCGATATCAATAAACTTAAGATATAACAGATACATCTTATTGTAGTGAAAAAGTATGAAAATAATTTATGAAATTATAAAATCCTATTTTCTTAAAAAAAATAATTTTTGAACTATTAATATAATTTCGTATATTTTTGTTTAAATATGAACATTTCGATAATAAAAATGAATCTTTTCTTTATCACTTACATAATTTATTAGTTTTAATGTTCTGGAATATATTAATAAATATAGAAGGCAAATAAAATATTTTAAACCATAAAATTATAAATATTAAGATATCTTTTTAATAAATAAATAAAATTTAATAAAAATATCGAATTCGTGCACTTCTAAACTTTATTTTTTTTCATAAATATTGTTGAAATTTTGATATCCAAAATAATAAGAAATCATTAGCAGTGGCTCTGCACTATTGAGCGTCAACATTTGAATGTTTTGAGACTTTAACAAAATTGACTTTTTACGATAAATATTTATTTATTCTTTTACTATTTTTTAAGTTTGGATATTTTATTTATTTCTCACAGTTACTATGCCTCAAGTTTTTAAACTTATTATTTTGACGTTTGAATACTCAATAAAATTTAAATAGGAGTGGAAAAATATCAACCCAATTTATTTAAACTACATCCATGATATTTGATATCATTTATATGGCACGTGGTAAAATAAAATTCACAAAAATCTAAAATTATCAGATAGTATTAGAAAATTTACTATTCTGTAAAGTGCATCTATCCATAATATGGCTATTTTGCTTATTTTTAATAATTAGTTGAATTTAATTACTATTTACAAATTTCAATAGTCATTAAATATGATAAAAACTAATCAAATGAAAGTGATAGTAAACATCAAAAATTTCTATAACATTCTGTGATTTAATTTTTATCTAATCTTAATAAGCATGAGTCTAGATTTTCGAATGTTTACACCTTATTGATGATACGAAGCGGAAACAAAATAACTTAAAACACCAATAATTTTAAACTTTCAGAGAAAAATAATTATGCTACGCAATTATATATTAAAATATTAAATTAAATATGTTCAAATAAATAACGAAATTATCTCCCTTTTGTACTTAACAAAATAAATGGCTTATCTAGATAAGCCTCCCATTATTATCTGTAACATTTGAGAACTGATTGAATTTAGTCAAAGGAACTTAAGATGCTTTTTTTTATTCATCAATAAAAAATAGGGAGCGTTGGATACTTACGAAATCAACGATAACTTTTAGAATGTTGTAAGCTATTTACACTTATATGAATTTTCAGGACTTGAAATTAAAGTAAAAAACAACAAGGAAAACTTTTTTCAATTATTGATTCGATTCGTAGCGATAAGGGTTGTTTTTTTTGCATACAATTTTTAATTTATTGAAAACTCCATGTTGAAAACGAGGGTCAATTTCAAGCACAAATGTTTACCTAATAAGTACGTAAGAATTTATAATAGAATTTTCGTACACAAAATAGTAGTAATTCATTTTTTTCAGATAATTTTTCTCTTCAAAAATGAAAGGCCTATTTAATGCAAATTTTTCATGTTATTTGCTTTTCTGGCATGTCGAAAACAATTTATTCTTGCAAAAACAAACAATAAAAAGTCTTTAATTTCGATAATCATGTGAAAGAGTTTAACACAAATTAAAATTTGTAAAGAAAAATTTAATAAAAATTTATTTAATTCATTTGTATCCAGTTTATTTTTTTACTTTGAAAGTAAAAAAGATTAGTTTTAAATATTCGTTCGAAGATATAATATACTTTTCAAGATTGCCTCAATTTGTTGGTCTTAAATCAACTTTAATTTTATGCAGAATTATATCAAATGTCGGCATAACTTCAAAGCGTATCTTTAAAATCGCCCACTTTTCTTCAAAATGTTTTTATTGAAACAATATAATCTCTCAATTTATTGTTGTAGATATTTATAAAAAGAATAATAATAATATATTAATTATGTTATAACCAACATTCTTTTTTGGCCGTTAAACATAAATCTATGTACTTATTAATAGAATATATAACGCCACCCCCCCCCCTTGATGGGACCAATTATATTCTATTTGAATAGCTGACCTTAATTTTTTGATTTATTGTGGTAAAACCAATATAGACACGGGTTTTTATCCAATTGAATTTTTCCTCGGTTGGATTTAAAAATGGAAATCATTCCCCTCACTCCTTTCAAAGAATGTAAAATTTGTATAGATCATCCTTACAAAGATCTCATTTATAAATTAAAATTTGTTTAATCTGAGACCAAAAATTTTTAGTTTATTTACCCAAAATTGAGGCAGATAATTTGTTGTGTTCTTCAAGATTTGTGGGGCTTTCGGAATTACTTCGCTCAGCATCTTTACAAGCTCTCATTTTTTTCGTGTGATTAAAAAAAAAACCTCTTCGCATTTTTGTATCAAAATTTGATACTGCCAGCCGATGTGGGAATTAGCCTGTTAGGATAAAAAAATAAGCACGATCGTTTGCATGCCACATATTATTTTTTTTTAATGAAATCATACATAAATAATTGATGACGCCAGCTTAAAATCCGTGCTTTAAACTAAAATTCACCCTACTCAAGCTATAAATTAGAGCAACCTACTGTTTGGGCGTTGGCTCTCGCGGAAATTTTATGATACACAGTTAGGAATGTTTTTAAGTATGAGTAATAAAGTCAAGAGATATTTTTACACAACTTTACGAGTTTAGTTATATTTTTCGGCTAATTGCTTAGTCTACTTCAAAGCCTTTCAGAAGGACAAAAGAAAAATAGAGTTTGCTCATCGTCTTGGGATGTAAAAATTATCAATTAAGATGTTATAAAAACTATTCAAAACCAAATATTCATTAAAAATATTGGATAGATTATTGTTAACATTATTTCTACAAGATACATAGTATTTTAAGCAGTGGGGCAGAGATCATGTCTAATATTTTCTGCAAAATATTTTTCGTTACAGCCCGCTGATCCGTTATTTCAAAGGAATATTGAAACATAAGTTAGGCTGCGGAATATTAAAACAAACTATGCACCACTTGAGGGCAAACATAGATTCGATATTATTGTTTTGTCTGAAGCAGTTAGATTGATTATTTGGGTTAAGGTTCAGCATTTCAATTTTAATATTATTAAAATTGTCTTTAATGTTTTTTTTATAATATTTGATTGGACTATTGCATAAATTAAAAAGATTTAAGGTTACATTTTTAAATATACTTTCAACCAAATCAAAGAACTATTTAGCAAAGATAATTTTAAGGCTTTTAAAATGGGATTTAATAATGTTGCTGATGTAAGTATCTAACTGATAATATTTAAGAAAAGAGGAGCTCGACTTCTTCAATTTAAAATGTTAACGTCAATAATTCTGCCTCCTCTCATAAAGCATGAAACGCCAGAGTTCCCCTTGCATTAAAGGAGATTCAAGGGTGAGTCTCTAATTTTTTTGTAAAATATTAAATCATTTACTGTTCATAGTCTTTAATTCGGTGTTATGTATAAGGGTTAGGAGGATAACAGTCTTAATAAATTGCTCTTTTAACCAGATTTTGAACAAAAGACTTTTGTAAAAATTGAATTGAATTAAGCACTTATATACCCATTTATGTTCCGGGATAGACAACCTTATCAAAATTTAGCAGTGAAATAATTAAACAGCATAAATACGTGTATTCGTGTACAGTATTTATCTTATTCTGACTAATTTCAAAAAAATATCACAAACTTTATTGTTTGAGTTAAAAATCAAAATGCTGCCCCCAAGCTAAAATGCACTTATCCGATTATTCATGCTTTGGTCATTACGATGATCCAGCCTTACTTTTATATTTTTTTAGGTGTCAAATAAAATTAAAAGGTCGACGGACAAGAGCAGACCTAGAATTTAAAAATCAAGAGCTAAGGAATTTACACTTAAATGTTCAATTCTACTGAAAATATCCCCAATAAAAAGATTGAACAAGGTAGAGAAAACGGACCGCCTTGCCTAACTCATTTATATATATTGAAAGCATGGGCCTAATTGTTGAAGAACCGGATTTTAAGTGTGGCAGGATAGTAAGAAAAGAATGTAAAAATCATACGAACCAGCTTTTGGGATATGCCAATTATGCAAAGCTTTTCAAGAAGTATAAAGATGAGGAAAAAATCGATAAAACAAGAAAATTTTTTATGCAGAACAGAGATCGACGCTTGTAAATTTCCTAAAAAGAGATAACCCAACCCGCGGCTTATTAGAGGGAGCTAAACGCCGCTCTAGCCATAATTCTATTTTTATTGAAGTAGAATATTGTGCAATTATTTATTATCGTTGCAAATATTTTACAACTAGCCTTGATTAAAGAGATTCCACGATAGTTTTTCTTTAGATAAACACCATAATTGATAATTTTAGGCCCCTATTAATTGCTTCCTTATTACATAAGATTTTATCAATCTAAAAGTAACCTCCCAAAAGACTGAATTAGACAAAGCTTTCCGTTGATCAAACGGGCTTAAAAAAATTTTAATGGGAATTTCATTGGAATCATAGACTTTATTTGCATCTAGCTTTAAAGGAATGCAATAAATTCCTCCTGCTTAAGTCGCTTAATATTGCTCACGCAGAGATTTAAGAAATTTTAGTTGAATGGAGTAGTAACAGAATAAAGTTTTGAATAAATCTTTTAAAAAATGGTACATTCTTTTATAAAATTGTCCGATTTTAGATGTTGCAGAATTTTTGATCAGAAGTTTGGGATTTGCAGATTGATTATTAATGTTATGTTTTATAAAGAGCCAAAAAATTCTATGGTTTTCTTCTAGTAAAGTGCGGCTTTAATATATGATTTTTGTCTGATATTTTCAGGTTTTTCCGAGAAATATCCCTATTTATATTGCCTAAATGCGCTAGTTAGTCGTTAAATTCAGAGCCTACTTAGGTTTTTGATTGTTAAGTAGCTTTATTATTTTTGGGGTAAAACAAAATTTCTCTCCGAATCAATTTATTTAATTTCTTTATTCCTATCCCGAATTGTAGAATTCGATTTGTTCCTATAAACTTCTGAGATATCTAGTTTTAATACTGAAGCCAGCCAGGATGTTAAAAATTAATAATTTTTTCGTTTTTTAATATTACGGGAGATAGTAAAATGTGTAATTATATCAATGGAATATATTGGAAAACTACTGGAATAAGATAGACGTTGAGGATCAATTTTATGCAAAAGAGAAAAATTCTAACGTAGCAATATCCTCAGTGTAGAATTTTCGTGTCATTCGAACGATTAAATTTAAATGGGACATTTTTATAATGAATTATAAGTTTATGATCTATACTCTCGTAAAATGTTCATTCAAACAATTTCTCCCTGCACCTGTTTATGTCTCCAAGATAACATCTTCCCAAAAGCCTCTATCTTCGCCTAAGTATTATTTAATGCATTCAAAGTGAATTAAGACAATCGTTTTTGAGGGAAACGATAAAGGGAATATAGACAGAAAGGAAATGTAAAAACGAAAGCCATTGTTAATTTGCATATTTATTATACAATGTTAAATAACGATATAAATTTATTTCAGGTAAATTAGGAATGATAGATAAGCAGGTTAGTTTAGCTGAAATAAAATAATTATATGATGGATAAAGATTTTGGTTTCTAATAACTTCTTT
>SGJC01000625.1:0-17129 GCA_009887335.1 Henneguya salminicola
CGACGAATATCCTATAATATTACTTTTAATTAAAATTTATTTTATTAAAATATAAAAGCTAATTTCCAAAATTTTCATAAATTGTTACCTTTTATCTTGCATAAACAAAAGTTAAAAAGTGTCTTTACGTCTTTACTTATTATATTTTAAATTATTTCGGGGAAAACAAATTATTTTCACTTTAAAATAAATTATAAAATTATGGCGACGAAATGACGCGTAACGCAATAAAGAAATTGTGTTTCAGGTGTTTTAAGGCTATATCTGTCAAAATATGAACTTTTTAAAAATGAGCGAAAGGTGAACTTTATGCTACGCTGAGGTTGACTGATTCGGCAGACCTGTGGCAACCCAAATAAAATATTCATCATATTCCCTTTACATTTTTAATGTTTCAAGTCAGTTATTTTACAAATAATGATTTAAATAATCACATAAGTAGGAATTAATTCCACCAATATTTTGGATTCTTATACAATAATGAATTGTATTTTCTAATTCTGAGTCCGTCCTTATTTTCTAAAATATAGCCAGCATAACATTTTGGGATTTCACAAAAATTAAAATTACTTTTAATAATATTGAGAGAGGAAGAAATGGTGGTTTAATTAATTACATTTTTATAATAATATATTTATAAACAGCACAGTATAAGTAATTTAAAAATATTTTGAATCTTAACGATGTGTTAGTCTACATTCTAAATAAATAAACAGAATAAAGTCTTATACAAGTAAAAAGATAAAAAGAATACTTTAATAATCCTCCGTTGCGGGTATTAAAAACCATCAGAATATATTAATGTTCTATTTATAAAGCAATAATAATATCTTTTTTCTTATCCGAATATATCCCTTATGTTTTTTACAGGATTAGAACGGTGTTGTTCTCGATAAAAACTCTTTCTCAATACAATAGGGCATATAAGGAGCATAAAAAATGTTGAAGAGAAAAAAATTGTGGAATCTTATTAACATGAGTTTTTCAGACAAGACAGATAAAATCCTTCTGATCTTTAAATACTTGAAACCAAATTTTTCGTACCAATCTAAAGGACGAAGAGTAATATCCTTTAAGTACGTATTAAACTCTTCATATACTAACAGACATAAATATTAGTAGGAATATGGCTAAATTGGCATAAAATTACAATAGAATAACAAAATGTTTGATTTGAATAAAAAAAATAAAATTCAACTTAAATGATCTACACTATGAGAAAAACTATCACCAACCCAGATTAATACTAAAAATTCAACAATATGCCAAAAACATGGAGGCGCAAAATGATCTACAGTGGAACGCACTCTGGATTTTAAACTCCCTAGAAATCTGACCTAAAACTTATCTAAACAATAATCAACGAGTAAAAAAATAATTTTTTCAACATAATTACCAATTTTTTGTGACGCTAAAAATATAAATTACTTCAAATAAATTGAAACTTACAAAATAATTTTAAATTATTAACTTAATATTTTTTTTAAGTTGCCCTATCATGTCCATTTCTGAATAATTTTGAAAATTTTGATGGTACCAATCTTATAAAAACTATTGTGTTTGAAAAAAATTTCAAAAGGTACAAAATGTGCTCCAAGATCAAGCCCCTAAAGATAAGTAGGTATGCCAACACATTACTTGTAAGTCCCCGGCTTCTACTATCGTCAGGCTTAAAAGATAATCAAAACTATTTATTCATAAATTATCGAAATATTGTTTTCCGTAATCTTTCCAGGGAAATTAATTTTCAACCTTACAGAAGTTTGAAACCAACAAAATCAAACGAACTTCTGAGTACAATAAAATAATGGGACGGTATTTCTAAGAGTAAATTCTTAAAAAAAACTGGTCTATATCAGGTGGGACTGTCAAAATTAAAAGTCTGAGGTAGATCATAGGGATTGGGATGAGTGATAAATATATTTTGTATTTTTAACATATTTTATGCTTAAAAATATTCATTAACGCTTAGAAATTGTATTTGTGAGCACTTACTTGCAACAAATATTTGTGGAAAAGATATATATGTTTTCACTCGCACGTCCAAGCTAGAATAAAAATTTTTATTTATCAGTATTTTATCCTTAACGTTTTAGAAGTAAATAATTGACCGTTTAATCTAGTTAGAGTATTACCCCTAAATAATGGCTAATCTAAGAACATTTATATTTTTTGTTACTTACCAAACCTTCATATTTTTTTAAATACCATATATGTTTTGTTGTATATTTAATATTTGGATAAACAAAAATTTTTAAATGCTATGAAATTGTTAAAGCTATCCTTTTCCCCCCTTCATTTTTCAAATTGACAAAATACGAATCTTTTTCTAGATTTTTCTAAACATAAAGGGCTTCCTCTATGAAAATAAGATTTTATACATGTATTTATAAAAGAAAGTTACAAAATATGTTAAACGATAAAATGAAAAAAAAATATTTACTCATTAATGCTTTATATTATCTATTTTTCCATCGTCCTATAATTCGGATTGACCTATAAATCTATCAGAGATTTTAATTGCGACTGTCAATAATTATAAAGATTCGGAAAATATGATAAATTTGATCATATTTCATATTCCTATTTTGATAAAATAGTATTAAAATAGAATCAAATAAAAATTTGATAGTTTTATTTATAATATATATTTTAGGCTATAATTATTTATGTGGGTTGTTATGATGCTGAGTCGATTGGTACATTATGATAAAAAAATGTATTCGTCGTGCTATTTCTTGTTTTAAATTCTGTAACTGCAGTGGTTCTTGATTTGGAAGATCTAATTGCGGCTAAAATTTAGAGGGAAATTTTTACGTACGAATCTATTTTTTTCTTAATTTGTGCTGTCAAATTATTATTTAATTTATAAAAAAAATTCCGACACTGATCAAATTAAAAAATATATATAAATTTTTTAAAGAAAGGACAAATATCATTTTAAAAAAGTCTAAATGTTTATAATTTCTCGCGATTTTGAATTAAAAAAGACGATAAATTAATATTTAGTTCATATTAAAAAAACGGGTAAATTCTGAATTGACAAATTTTTCTTAAACAAGGTTTTACAAATTGTGGCATGACTTGTTGATGCGATAGTATAAATTATGAGCTATTACGTTGTTGAATAATCAATAATTGTTTACTTTATAATTTAAATTACTAGAAATAAAAATTTTAGGACAGGTGAAATTAAATAATAAGCGTGTAATTAAAAAAGTAATTGTATAAATTTCATGTTCAAAAGAAAATATTAAACTATACTTGTGAATCAACATTATATTTATAAATATTTGTGTTTCTAGGTTCCAGTTTAATTACTTTTATTTTATTGGAAAGCAGTTAATAAAAATATATTTGAGGCTGTTATGTTATGTTTAATCGCTACTGGTTCTTTATTCATGTGTTAGAATTTCAATAATTTTTTTAGTACAACTAACAATTTATAAATAAAAAAATAATTTCTATTAAAAAAATAGAAGGGTTATCATTTTAACAAAAATATGATGACTTTATAAAAAAATAATATTTATGTAAACACCCTACTTTCTTAGTTGCATAAAAATCGAACTAATATATAATGTATTAAATTTTTGAAATTCATAAATTGCTTAAACTTGGTTTAAAAAGTATGAAAGTTGTATAATTAAATAAAAATATCAACTTATTATCCGAATAACGCGTTGATGCATCTTAGCCGCTCCATTTAGGAATCGAATAAATATCAAATAAATGAAAATATTTAAAGATATAAAATTTCTAGAATAAATATTAATTTGAAATTTTCTGTTATGTTTTTTTGGAGGTACTAAAAATTTTTTCTTTTTTGTATTTTAAATATTCAAGTTAAATTAAAAATTTTTTGGAGGTTTAAGTTTTTATATTTTAACATTAAAAAATTTATTATATATTAGCAGCTTCAATTGAAAACAAATCATTACGATATTTCGGTTTGCTTCGATTCATTATTATCTAAATAAAAAAGACAAAATATATCCCTATTTAATGGGCATGAAGCTACTTTAAAGATTTTAAAGCAGATGCAGATATTTGAATCATAAATTTACTTCTCACTATGATATAATTGATAAATTAAAAATTGCTTGAACAAAAATTTTGCGATAATAAAAATGATTAACATATCTTAAGAGTTGTATGCAGTTTAAAGGCGGGAATAAGTATCCAAGAAGAATCATTTAATTATGTGTATCAATTTCCATAACAAATATTGCTCTATTCTTTGTAGGAAAAATTAGGGTCTTATATAAAGTTAAATGCATTATTACTTACCAAAAAAAAATAGTCGATGTTGTATCGAAATATATGTGTGACAGCACCTTTTCAAAATATAAACAGCTCTATTATTTTGCAAAAAAAAACCTCAGTCAGATCAATTAGATTATCTGCAATATTTTTTCATTATTTTGTATTTGAATAAACCATCTTTACTAAAATTAGCTAGAGACTTTTATGACCTTATTTAAAGGGGCGATTATATTTATTCAGCGCAATTACCCTATTCTCTTTATCTCCGTAATAATAAAGTAAAGTTTGATTTGATTAATGTAAGGCAAATCTGAAATGGAGATTGAAACAAAAACAATTAATTCACAAGAAAAATGTTTGCATAATACTATCTCTCTCAGCCTTCATTATAATAACTTTTTTTTTATATTTTTACTATCTGTGCTTTATGGATTATTCATTTAAAAATCAATATTTGAGAATGTACGGCAAACAATTTCCACATACAATATTTAATAATTTACATTCTGATGAAATTATTTATTTTCTTAAAATACATTATCGTGTCTATTCGTCATTTTATGAAATTTCTGTGTTCTTTATACTAAATTGATAATAGTTATTAATGTGACTGGAATCCTATTTGATAAATTCGTTTACAATATTAATCATAGAACAAACGAGTTGGCTTTTGGTTGGTAAGGAAAAATTATCGATGCATTTGACCGATACCGCGCGGCTAATTATTAAAGATTAGGTGTATAATAAAATATTGTCAATATATTCTATTCTTAAATAATTATAAAAACTTCAGAGGGTCTTTTCTCAAAACGCTTAACCATATACTGATTGGTTGTTCGTTTCCTCTTAATAATTTCTAATAAAGATGAATAATCAGCAAGAAAAATTTATAAACAACGTAAGGAGTAGAATAGGGCGGATTTTATCCAGCTTTTATCAAAAATTATAATATTCTCGTATTTTAAACGTACAAACCGACCATCTATTTTTTGGGGCCTTCAAATCAAAACAGAATGACTAAAATTGTAAAAGACTATTTTTTGATTTGAATCAAGCAGAGGTTTTATAAAGGTAATGAGATTTTTAAATGTTTTTCCAAAAGTTTATAATATAAAAGGGGTTAAAAGATTTAATATCCATAATGAAGCCCTATTAAAACTCTCATCGTGATATATAATCAAATACCCCCGAACAAATAATATTCTGTTAAAATTCATTCATTTAAAAATTATTTTATCTTCATTGTGCTACTGTGTCTTTATTTATTCGAATGATTCGACATAAGATCATTCATTTCAGAAAAATATTTAAAAAAACGATGTATTTTTAGGGCTTGAAAATTCAAATGATCAATTTTTAGGGATATAATACCGAGTAAGATGAAAAATTATATAATAGAATAAAGCCATCATTTCAAATCAGCTATAACTAAAATCTATATTTATTAAATTTAAAAAATATTATTTCATGCTTTTAAAGTAGCGTTCCAAAGTGTTAATATAATGTCAAATGTAAAGTTAGGTTATTCACAATATTTGGGCAAGAAAAGTGGATGAACCAAAATAATGTACAAATATAATAGAATTTATTCAGTTGAAGATATGAAAAATAAAGATTATAAAATAATGTCGATTTTAAAATATTATACAGAAAATAATTATAAAAAAATAATAATATATTTGAATCAAAAAAAGGAAGAATATATTATATTTTTCAATCGTTAATAAATTATTAAAATCAAATAAATTTAGATTCTAAATATATTCGTGTTATCATAAAATGATCATATGGATTTTAAAAAAATATACAATACATAAAACTGATCTTAAGAGTATTGCGTCCTAAATGAACAGAATTATATTGGTTATATCGCATATTACGGAAATAAAAAACGTATTAATATATAGATTAGATTTAATTTTGAAATCTAACAGAAACATTCTTAAATATTTAAAATGTCAATAATATAAAATTTTAATTCAAATAAGTGATAATGTTGTTGTCCAGAGAATTGTTGGTAAAATGAAAAATATATTATTTTTGTTACATCTTTTTGTATTAAGTAAAATATACTCAAAGGTTAAATTTCCCAAAAGCTAATATAAAAAAAATGTATCGAAATATTTATAGTTTTTGAATTCAAACATAATTATATAGTTGCAAGAAAATTCGAGTTTTTTTTATTATTTAAACAAAGTATTTTTTATTGTTTAACTGTTAAATATCGATTTGCGGCTCTTATATATTTTAGAAAGCGACTTAACTATTTATTTATAACTTTTTAAGATGTTTTTTGAAAAAAAAGCATCAGTAGTACAGAGGTTTCCAATAAATTTTATATAAAATTGAAATATGTACGACCCCTAATTCTAAAGATGTTTTATCTAATATATTTAGAAAGTAATAGAAAACTTCAGATATGAATTCAAAATAATATACAGAAGTTTATTAAATCGGCTTTCAGCTAAAATGCAAAACAAAAGAAGAACTGTGGAAATATTTTTTAGGTTAAATAAGGAGGAATATTATATACCATTTAAAGTTTTAGAAGGGTTTTTAATATTTTTTAATCATATTTAACCTATAAATGGAACTCTTTATAAGTATATAATTATTATAGCAGATAAAGTTATTTAAATCAGAAAATCATTTATAACTTAACGTTTTGCCGCCAAATCTATCATCAATGATGGTCTAATTTATTTTATGCTAAATAAGGTTTTTGAAATTAAGAAAAATATACAAAACACAATTTCTGACCGAAATCGAAAATTTTTATTACACCCTAATCAATAACTGTGCGCTTATACAAAAATACCAAAATGAAACATAATTTAAGCGGTTACTATCTATCAATCGCTAAAATTTGAATTTTGAAGTATATATTATATATCTGTTATTAAAAAGTCTATTATACGTAATATTTTATAAAAAATATGACGATAGCATCTAAATTAAAAAGTATCTGATTGAGAAGGTACGGTAAATTTATTAATATAATTCCTTAATTATGATAAAAAAAAAGCACTGGAACGTTACTTCTTGTCAAATTTTGGTACCTAAAATATCACCGCTCTCAGCTTTCCGTATCTTTAGTAGCAAGGCTACATTATATAAAAAAAATGCCAAAATTAGTAGTTTTATTATAATATATTTTTTATAATTCATATAATTCTTAAAAATGCATATTTTTTAAGAAACTACAAGGTTTTTTTAATTTATATTTCAAGCGTATATTTATTTGCGCCATATAGTTATATTTATTTCTAAATATCGTTAATATATTCAGATGAAATACTAACAGCAAGTGGTAGGTAAATCAGAAATATAATTTTGTTTTTATCAGTCATGCTGTGCCAGTTTTTAAATGAATTTAACTATCTGTTTTTCAAGCAGTTTGTATTGAAGAAATCTAAATTTCAAAAGATTGACACTAAGCCAGATTCTCTAGGGATTAACCTCCAAAGAAGACCTACTCAATGAAAAATACATGGATTGGGGCTTGAAAATATTGAATGATAGCCTTGGCCATAATATGCTTCTGGCAAATAGCCGTCCTCAAACTCATAGATAGGATTAATACACATTAAAGAAACATTTAAGTTTCTCTCCCCACAATGTAGTTTAAAAAACCATTGAGCGAACATAGTTATTTTTTTTTTTAAATTACTTTGCAAATTTATAAAAATTAACCAAATAAGTGTTTTAATACAGAGTCTTTGCAGAAATATAAATAAAGTATTTACACTTTAGTATGAGCTCGTTCTCTTGGTAGGGTTAACTACTGTAAACAGTAACAATAGGGCAAGATGGTCATATGTGTGGGAAAAATAATAAAAAAAACCATATCTATTTTGCCTTAGTATTTTATATATAGAGTTCCTAATATAAGTAGTAGATAAAAACGCTCCATGATCAATTTGGATTATCACAAAATTACATTGCCAATTCATACGAAAACTTTTGATATATTGTAGTAAATACTAAATATTTGATGAAAGAAAATATATTTATTAACAAATTTGAGCAATAAATTTTATCTTTCTGCAGTGATAAGCAATAGTTTTAAGTATACATCTCACATAAAGTATATGTTAGAAAATAGAAAGTAAGGCTAGACGGGCTTAATTAAATATTTAAAAAAACGATGAAAAAATTCAAAGGCTAATGAAAAACGTTAAAAATTATTATATAATCGAGATATCTATTGATGAATTTTTCCCATTCATTAAAAATAGTATCTTATTACTGCTAATATAGAAAATATACCCGTGAGCTATTCAACAATGAATATAAATCGTAATAGAAAACAAAATATATATTTTAACTGATAAATGGATACTTAAAATTATATTAAATAAAACTACTTAATATAATTTAATATTTCTAAATATTAAATAATAATTAAAATATTAATTTAATACGATAAATAATTCCAAAAAGTCTCCAAATTATTTGATTTTGAATTTAGGGAATCGAACGATATGTAAAATATTTTTGTTCAATATTTTTATTCGGAGTAAGATATGGTTAACAATTAAATTATAGCTTTTCAGGGTATACAAAACGTCAAAATTTTGGATAAACTACATCGAAATAATTCATTTTAATCCCAAATAGTATCAACTTTCTTTTTAAAAATTTTATAATGTTAAAATAGTTTTATCAATATTTTGAATTGTTTGACGTAAAATCGTTTAATAGAGAAGATCTCAGGACGAATACCTTGGCGTACTAATGTAATTTCCAAACCTTGTTTACCTTGAGTATTTATGATGAAACTTTGAATTTAACAATAAAAATAAACAAACTATTTGTTAATCTCACAAAAATATAGTTATATTGTAATTAAAAAAATATCAATTTCTAAATTAAGGAATACAGCTGATAAAAATATTTCTATGCTGTTTTGAAATGTAAAAATTCAAGTACTCTTTCTTATGGATATCATTTAGTCCTTTTAATAAATATGTTTTCATAAATTTATTTAATTTTTAATGAAAGTAAAATCTTAAGCATTAAGAGCAAATTAGAATTTTTAAAATAATATATTACATCTTGATAAGATAAATGCTAATAAATATAAAAGTTTTAAAAATTTATTGTTATTATCAAATTCTTTAAACGTTGCGAAGTCAACTGTCAATGATTATAAAATATGTAAAGGCCGAAAATTTAGATACTCTTGAAAAATACAAATGTAAGTAATATGTATTAAATTTATTAATATGAGACATTTTTTAATTTCAACTGAGTATACGAGTCCATTTCTTTATATATAATCAATTTTTAAATAATATACTACTTATAAACTATAGGAAATCTACTTTTGACATAAATATGAAAGATATTTTATGTTTTGTAGGGAATTTAAACGGCATGGGGACACATGGGAAGGGAGCGTATGATCCATTATACAAGAGTTTAAATTCTTTAACCGCATATAATTAATTTTAAATGATTTTTGCAAAATTTCCATTTTTGAAATCGGAATGTAAATTTTCGATTCCTATTACGAACATGTAAAAAGTACAATTACAACAGAAATTAGGAAAGTTAAAGAAATAACTTTGATTGTAAGATGCAATTTTATGTTTGAGGTTTTGAATTTATGATGAATGAGCTGACATATTTTTACACTGATATTTTATAAAATAAATAATGCCAAAGAAGGTTAAGTATGCAAGAAATCGTTTTGGGATAATCAGAGGAGTTTTAGAAAATTCTGATGTTTTTAAAAAAATTAATTGGGAAAAAATATGAATAAAACCAAACAATTTTTAACTATTGAATAAAAAATAATCTAAATCTACATCGTGGGTGAAGTGAAATCAGAAAATATTTAAAATTATACATTGCATCAGTACTAGAGGGTCCAGCCTAATGATTGAAAAATTAATTATCCACTGTACCTTTTCGCAATACTTCTAAGGATTTGAAGTTGAACTTTTCTAAAACAACGGAATGTTCTTAAAAATTATTTTTAAATTATCTTTACGGTTTTCATTATTCCACAGTATTACAAATATAAAAGGGTGATGATTTGGGTGAACATTGTAATTCAATCGCCTCTTCCGAGTCTCAACACATAAAATCTTGAAGCTCCAACCTCAAAAATAAGTAGAAACTACTCTTCACATCCACAATATAAATTCATTGAACTCTAAATACAACTAGATCAGAAACATTGTTTAGTGTGACAATAGGATATTTAAATATTGTAATTTAAAAAATTAAAAAGATACATTCAAAAACTGTTCTAATAATTTATGCTTAATAAATAATTAAAGTATATAAAAAACTTTCGGTAAAAGATATTCATAAAGAACATCATGACCAAAATATCAATTTTAAATCATATCTTATTTATTCGCGTAAATTTCAACGATAATTCTTTATTTATGTTGCTTTTCTTTATACAAAGATTTGTAATTTTACATATAAAAATACAAGACAGAAGTAGAAAACAGTGAGAATAATTTTTTTACTATCTCTTTTTATATGCAGCTTTTGTCAGTATTATTTATTTGCATCAACTGGAGGGTGAGTTATACGGAGTTCTTAAATGGGCAGTTTCAATTTTAATCAACTATCGTAAATATATCTAAGAGATCAACTTTACTGGGATAACTCTCAATGGTAGTATGTGAGTGTAGAATCTAATATAGAACTACCAAATTCTTAAATAGAGCAATATATAAATGCATCGTGTCATAAGTTAAGATTCAATGCATTTCCGTTAATATAAACCTTATTCAATTTGACAATTTTAATAGAACTGTCTTACTGTACCATATATCATTCTTTATACATTCTCTAACAACTTACAAGCTACAATTGCTTTTCTGGTTTCCCCCATTTCAAACTTTTCATTCGATTCCGCCGAAAATTGTTTGGCTGGGGAAAGCAATTTGGGAAGATTCTTATATGCATAGCAATATAACCATTCAGATTTGTATAAAAAATGTCATTCGTCAACAATTATTTTACCTTTTGTCTTATAAATTGACGAATGTGGAATACTATCTGTAATTTTCAAGCTTTTTCTACTCATTCAAAAAACGTCATCAAAATATTTAATAATGCCCATCTTTTTCTTTTTTTTTCATTGTACACATAATAATTCCAATGTGCGAAAAATTAATGATGAAATAATTAAATATCATATTAAAAGAAATTCGCAATTCGTCATAATTTTTTTAGACGATGTCTTAAATAACGATATTAACATATTTGTTCAAAGTTAAAAAATTACGAAGTAGCAAAATAAAAATAACAATACAATTTACTTGCTCCTGAATTAAGAGTAAAATAGTTAAATCTGACTTCTGTGAAATATATCTCTTGTTATAGAAGGATAGTGGAATAATGGCGCAATATTTTGATTGTGATTATTTTATTAATAAAAATTAATTATAAAATGTGGTTCAAACTCTTGGAAGAATAAATAAAATATAATTAATAAGACGAAATTCTATCAATGGAAATATTCATTTAAGAAGATCGCAACTGAATGGGAAAACTTTATTTATGTGCATAATAGTGTGAAAATTTTGACCATTAACTAATCTATCAATTCAAATAAGTCAATCAATATTTTTATACACTTAAAGGGAAGGCATTTATAATTTGGAGCAAATAAAGGTGCATTATAATTTAAAATATTAAGGTGTACGCTTATAAGTTCAAAATATGAGACAAGTGTGTCTTTAAATCAATTAAAAGATAAATAATAAGTTTTAAAATGGGACCAATATATTACTTAGATACATTTATTCTTAAGTACGTCGTATAAAATATATTCAATAAATACTATCTATTTTAAACGATCTTGTCGTGTTTTACATTGGTAAATCATTATAATAAACAAAATTTTGAGAATATGAACATCATCAATAAACGAAAATAATTTAAAAAATGCACGAAAATTGCTATATATTTGATACACTGTTTAATAGGAGCAGGCATTATTAAGTTCTCATGAATGACACTTATAATATTTGTTTTAAATAAATTATTAGCTTCTTTTTATAAATAATTTTGAATTTACCACAAGATTTTTATTAAGGTTAAAACCTAATTTAAATGACAAATTATTGTATTAAGTTACGGAATATAATTTTACATCTCGATATCCGTTCATTTATATATTATTGGGATATTTTAACGTCCATAATATTTCAACCCCCCCCCCTACTAGCTCATCTCGCCAAAAACGCGCTTCCTAAATTAATTTTTTCTGTTACATAATTAAAATATTTATTATCATAAAATATTATATAAATCTTTAGGTTTAAATGATAAACGAACTCAAAAAAAAAATTTAAGCTTCCTTAATTTGATGCAAAGCTAAAAACCTACTTGAAGCTAAGCCCATATAAAAAACCACAATAATTTTTAAAACTCGATATTCTTCATGAAATTGAAGTAAAGTATTATAAAAACAGCGAAATGAATTATGCAAAGACATATATTCATTGCACGAACTAAATATTCCTAATAATTAAATTAATATTGTATATTTTTGGAAACACTCAAGATTGTTGATATATTTGAATTTTCTTGCTGCGTGAGTACCGAAAATAAACAAATCACACTCTTAAAAGGAAAGACTATCTTATATTACGAGGACGGACATAAGTAAGGAGCACGCGCGTTTTTTTTAATAAATTAAAAATATAAGGTATTTAATCCGCATTGTTAGTTTTCTCACGTTTTTTTCTTGATTTCATTCTTATTTTTAATATATTTATTTTAATATTATAATTTTGGCTAATTTGAATTAACTTATATGAGGCTAATCGAAATTACAGCTGGAGGATTTCTTCTCATTATATCACGTAATATTTTATCAGAAAATTTCGCCAATATTCTTATTATCCGCAGTTTATTTATTTATTATTCGAATATATGCTGAATCTATTATTTTAAGAGTCTTTTAGCAGCTTTCTATAAAAAAAAATTGTATGCATCCTTTATTTTTGTATCACAATTATTAACTGTAATAAATATAGAATATAGTTCTACAGTCTGTGTGCATTTTTTTCCATTTTTGATTTAAGATTTTCTTTTTATTCAATCCGAGTACACGATGTGCTTAATGTCATAGGCAATGGCTAAATTTACTGCAAAACCCGCCAACCATGGTCAAGGCGAAATTTAAGTTGCTACGGATTCAAAAAGCGGTGTTTTCAAATCGTGGCAAGATATTTGAAATTTAATTTCATATCACTAGGGAGATACCAAAATTTCTGATTTGAATTAACTCGCACGTCGTTACTTAATAGGTCAAATTAAAGAGACTTCCTTAAATACTCATGTATATATTCATAAAATTGTATCAACGGCTACGAGAAACTTATAACATGCAGTTATAAATATTTTCTCTGCGATTCATTTTATAACAAGAACCACTAAGATAGTAAAAAAAGAGACCAGCACTATATTATCTTCAATCTACCTATTAGATCAACTGCAAATATCTAATAAATTTAAAATAGTATCTAATGGCAAATATTTATGTATGTTGACTCTGTCATTGTGGACAAGGAATTTTTATAATTAGCTATTAAAAATAATAAGAATCTTCGTACTAGATGATCTGGTTTGCTATTGGATGAGACTGTTTAAGCTAAACTAACTGTTTTCCTGAACCTTTAAACATTTAAGTGTGTCATGTCTGACCATATTGTACCATTTGTGTTTGCGCTGTTGTTTACTAAGTCGGATATAATTTCCCAAAGCCTATTTATTTCAATTCATTGACTATATAATAGTCTAAATCGAACGTTTATAAAATTATCTTGAAAAAACAACTATAAATACTCTCCGAACATCTTTTCAACATTCAACCATTAAAGCCTGTGTTTACATTTCAAGGAATCATTTTTGCCTAATATAAAGGGCCTGATGGCTATTCCTATGAAATATGTCAGCAAATTTGAATTTCAAATTAAAATTATCAAAGCTGTGACATTCCTCCTAGTAACTATATCCTCCCAGCAATCTTGTGCCCCGAGCCTACCTATTTTTACATCAAAAAGCTTAATAATTCAATCTATAATGTCACACGTTGAAGAAATATACAGAAGTCTTGTTGAATATAATTCAAATCGATCAAATTTTCTTTATCTAATAGAGTTTAACCTTTATGTTATATATTAAGCCTTTATGTGTTAAAATTAATGAAATCATGCGTAAAAATATTTTGACTGAGGATTGATTCAATTAATTTTCTAGATTGGTTAAATGTTCACATTAAAATTGTTTCTAGTTTTTACAAAAATTAAAGAATTCCGAATTTTTTAATGGAATTATAATTATGCTAATTTTATTCGAATTATCGTCAAGAGCCACATAATAAATTTACAGAGACGTAAATCGAAGATTGCCGAAAATTGAAATTTTATATAATCCTTGTGAGAATATTTAATATTTGGAAAGAATACGTAATAATACGCATTTTTATTCGGATTTAATAACATAGAGTGGATTATAATAAAATAATTATTTAATGCTAAAATTATGCAGCTTTATTTTAATTTTTAAAAAAATCATTGAGCGTCGCATATCTAAACCCACAAGGTGATGGTTGAAACATTAGAAATTATATATTAAACATAGAAATTACTTGGATGAATCTTATAGTAAAAAAAATGGAAATATATTTATTAATACTTAATAACAAAAATAATTCAATTAATTAATAACAAAAGAATAAAAAATTAGGAAGACCTTATTGTCGAATAAACTCCGTCTTGATTAATTACTAGGATACGCTATTGTATAAATACAGAACCATAGATAAAACAACCTCAAACGCGTACTAAAGCTTGAAAATATATAGAGCGTCGTTCGTAAATTAATTACGCAAAAAATTTTTAATTTCGACAACCTATCCCTTATTACTCTTGTAACTGAGGATCTTAAAATATTCCATCAACTTCCCCATCCTTCTGATATTCTTTAACAAAATTACTTACTCTCTTAAGCATAAAACTTTGCGCAATTTACGAATGACCGCAAACCGTAATTGAGTTTTTATATTTTGATAAAACTACCAAACTGTGATTACGAAATATAAAAATTTGTGGAAAACGTAATAATATAGATAATTTTTGTAAGGTGCTTATATGTTCTATTTTTTTTTATTTTAGTTGTTCGACACATTAAGCCATATTTATATGGGTTTTTTTAAATTAAAAATTAATTTGAATATAACTTAAATATTTTATAAGGGATTTAAAGGGCCCGGGATGTTAAATTCGAATATTCAGACCATGTATATCTAAGCAAAAATGTTTTATTTTATGAGAAATAAATCATATTTATTAATAATAAATATTAATTGCTAAGAAATTATTATACTGGACAATGAATTTTTTATTGGAAACGAAAATGTAATCAATCGGCAAATTAGATGAATGCATTTTGACAAAGTTAAAATATAATAGAGCAAGAATACTTCGGGACTAATGGATCTTTAGCGGAATAGAACAAAAAAGTGAAGACTCGAAGCAAATATTTTTTATTAAATTGATATACGTTCAAACAAAATAAACTTTAAAATCAGTTCAATTGACTAAAATTACACGCAAAAACAAAATATTATAACAGGTGGCCAGGATATAAATATCTTCAAGCAATCGGATATCAAGATGCTTAAGACGCCCCTTGTATTAATTTTTGAACTCTTGATGTATAAACATAGAGGCATAAAATATAGGCTTAATCTGTCAAAGGATGTGTGCAATAAATAAACGGAAAAATCGAAACGAATCTATCTGAATTAATACATACGTAAAGAATAAATCATATAAAAATAAAAAAAAAACGATCCGTTTAGGAGTTTTATACGTTTAATTGATCAAACTAAACGATATAAAATTCGCACTAAAAATATGCTTTTATTATAAATGGGTAATTTCATTTTAAATTAAATGCATAAAAAATTAATTTGATAAAAGATCTATATTAACATAGTTTTAGCTTATAAATGTCAAGAGGGCTTAAAATCTGTCGCCATTAAACTGAATGTCTGCAAAGTTGGCTGTATTGATAATCGCAAATATCTTCATTTACTATTTTCATAATATCAGTAAGCGATCTGTTTATATATATACGTCTCTTTTATTATTACGTAGCCATCTGTTAAGCATAATTATTTTCTTTTTTAGCAAATTATGCATATCGGTCATCGTGCATCTCTGAAATTTTATATTTTGAGCCTTTTTATTTATTTACTTTTAAACAAATAAATGCAAAAGAATTGTGTTATTATCCTAAAATTACTGCTTTTTTACGGGCTACGAGCATTTGTACCATAAAAACTTGCATAATTTAGACCAGTTGTAGAATTACATATAATTAGTTAAAAAAATCTGGAAAACCATTCTTTTTTTTATGAATTTTAGAATAAAATCCAGGCCTAAGCAGAATATTGCTGTGTATTTCAGGTTTAAATATTTCCAGAGCACGTTGTTCAAGGTTAAGAATATACTAACCCCACTATTATTTCCAACAAAATTAAGGAGCAATCTAAAACAGAAAATATTAATTGCTCATGGCCTACTTACGGTTAAAGAATTTTTTATGGATTAGGGCACAAAACTACTATTTGACAAGTCGCATACGACACATTAACAAGAAATACATATATTGCAGACCGTAGCAGGACGTTTTGGCGCGGGGCGGATTTTTATAAATTAAAACCCCTTAAGCTAAGCCTGTAAAATATTTTAAATTTAAAAATCATAAAAAAATTTAAAATTAATAAATGTTAAACATCTGCTAAATACTGTAAAATTTCTAAATTTAAACAAATATATGTTTTAATTAATCCATCAAAAAATTATGGGCAATTC